>ML783134.1:1290667-1311570 GCA_009831015.1 Picea engelmannii | reverse complement strand
GTCACTTCTAGCCATCCCATCCTGTAGTTTTTCTCCTCCCGATTCCAATGAGCTATTACACTGAGAGGTTCCTCCAAGTAATGTGCCCAAAATGACCTCTTCAGTGAATTCCATTGACTTATAGCTCAAAATAGTCAAAATCACGGAAATCGTCGGAATGCAATGAAACCAAAGCCAACCTGTGTGGAATGGCTCATAATGATGGAATATGATCATCAATGCAAGCTAGACCCCACAATGCCTCTCAAATACCCCTGTACTCGCTCTAGCACCCATCTGGCTACTCTGGTCATCATAAATCTCTGCCCTGTGATAATGTCCCAAAGTGGGGACATTACAGGATGTCTTATGACAATCGACACTATTGGATGACACGAAGATCTCGTCCCTAGCGAAGCCACCCGCTGTTGTATGGTTGCAGGTGTCGTGTTGTCGATGGTCCCAACTGTTTGAAGACCTCTGCTAAGATGAGTTTCTTCTGGATTACGCTATCAACAATAAAATGCAGCAGGGTCCCCTTCACCCACATATGTAAATAAAAAAGGCGCTCTCCCTCTTCAGGATCTGTGGGTTCTTCTGGTTGAATTGCTACGGTCGCGACAATAGCAGTGGGGTCTGTGTCGATGATCTTTCTTCTATCAATATTTTCTAAATTAGATTCTGAATCAGGGTTCATCTCCTTGTCTTTGATCTCGACCACCAATGACTGTTTTGAGCGACATTCGTCGGTGTTGTGCCGGGGGATTTTTTGGAAATCACACAATTTTCCAATGACCTTCTTCGTCTTTCCGTGACCCTTCTTTTCCTGTGGCTTGGACTGGTTTTCAGGAGGCTGTTTGTTAGGGTCGTCTTTATCATACTTTGGTTGCTGTGGATTTGCAGACCCAAACTCCCGTTTGTTCTAGTGTTTAAATTTTTGCTCGATTTTAACAACATATCGATAAGAAGCACCGAGTGATGAGATGTCTAGAAAATCCATTTCAGTTTGGATGTATCTGTGTACAACCCCACAGTACTTTAGAACCAAATGTCCTTTTGATTCTTTGATACCCAGCTTGGTGTGCAAGGTATGGAAGGTATTGATGAACTCTTGAACTGCTTGTCCCCTCTCTTGCCGCAATGTGTTCCATCTCATGTACTGGTCCTCATAGTTTCCAACGAGATAATATTGTTCCTTTACCGCATCCACAAAAAAATCCCAAGTGGCTCAGCCCCATATATTTCAGACTCCTCTGTGGAACTTCTCTCCCAGTAAGTTTCCCACCAATGTTTGACATGGGGGAGAGCCTTAAGGAGTGCGAAGGTGATCTTTTCTATTTTGGATAAATCATGAACATAGAAATAACCTTCTAGCAGATCTAACCATTTTTCTAAGGCATTTGCATCTATTTGTCCTTCAAATATGGGAATATCAAAGTTAACTTGCACCTTGAAAGGAGAGATGTCTCTAAAGTGGCTACTTGATGAAGACGTGCCTGTTGTTATCGGTAGACGTTGAAGGATGTGGGAAAAATTCTCCATCATTTCGTTCCTCTATCGCATGAGAGCTTGCTCAAGCAACAGATTAATAGAATCGTCTCCTCTGTCGTTTTTATTTTCTTCATCCATGGAGGGTTTCTTGGGCGTGGGAGAGAAATTGTCATCAATAAAGACAAGATCGAGACCCAACTTTCTATACTCGGACCTTGTTGGGTACATGCACTAAAAAATGATCAAGAGCAGCCTGCTCTGATACCACTGATCTAGATTATTTTTAGCATGAAATGAGAGGGGAGATATAATAAAGAAATGTACAGAGATATCTCGGATATCCAATAATATAACATAAATGTATCAGAGATTCAACCATAAACACAAATATACAGTAATACACAATTTTCTATTAATGAGAGAGAATGTACAAAGACTGTAAAATTAGAGAGTGAAAGACTCGCTAGAATGGTGGCATCTTATCTCTAAGAAGAGATTTGTCCGCTACTCACATTCGCAAGAAGATGATTTTTACAATGAGGCTCCAAAGGCCTTTTTTTATCATAAAGAGAATCCAAAACCCGAACCCTGGAGGATGAAAAGCCAATAGTTTTTTGGACCCCGTTTTGGGTATTTTGGTGTATCAACTTCCCGGGGGCGTAACTTTGGAATACGATCTATGTTTTAGGTGCAGGATGGCTTGTTAGAAAGGTATCATCGAGGAGATTCATTTTTGGGGCTCAATCAAAGACTTCAGCTATCATTGAGAATCTCAGTCTCAAAAAAACCTTCAGTTAGGCTCTCAAAATGGCCCCAGAAGTTAAAACTGCTAAAAATAGTAAATTGCCAAAATTGTCAGCAAATTTTTTTGAGCTAGTTGGAAGAGGTGGGTGGTCACCGATATCCACCTGGATCACTCCTAGATTTGGAATAAGATATTAGCATCGCTACATTAAATGGCTATAATAAAATTATTGTTGAGGGAGATTCCCTCCTCATCATATATATGTTAAAAATGATGTAGCAAGGAACACCCCTATCGAAAGTGGTCTTTAGCTGCGGTTGGAAGCAGGGATTGAGAGGGTCTTGTAGTTAATTCAAACCATATGAGTCATCATTCCTATCCACGTCAATAGGTCAGCAAATAACCTGTCGGATTGGAAAGCCAATGAAGGAATCCATCTAAGGAGTGACAGATGGGAGGCAACATGTGACCCTTCCTCTACCAACAGGTTGGCGTTGACATGCCAGGATGTCACAAGGAAGGAATGGATACACTTGGATATGGTTTCTTCCAATAGAAGGTATATGACACCGGACCGTGATACGGAGAAGACGAGTGAACCATGATATATTAATAATCCCCCTATAAGGAAAGTACCTTACAAGGGGGATGAGAAGATGATTGCAGGTATGAGCAAGGGGTGAAGGAATTTTTATCCTAGCTATCATAAAGAGTTAATATATGCAAGAACCAATGACCTCATAGACTATAAGTATTTAATTAATGTGAAAAAAAACCTCACGACACCTCTGCTCGAGCCTGACATTCAAACTACCGATTAAAATGAGGAGGGAGCCTAGCTCCCAGATCTTGAAATCCCACAAGACGATATCCGCAACCCATCATGTGGAAACAAAGGCCAAAGGAATACGTTGGTGGTCAGATGGACCCATAAACATAACTTGGACTAAAATGAGAATTAATATGATATCAAGGAAGGACCTCTTTTATTATCTTTCGATGAAAAGAGGCATTGGAACTAAAATTTCAGTGAAGTACATAGGGTGGAATAGTATCAACTCCTTGCAGAAGAAGTTAGGGGAAGTGGAAAAGCATAGAGATGTCCATATATAAGGGAGGACCGAGACCCTCCCTCATATAAATTACCTGTGTTCTTGGCCTAGACTGTGAAGGGGGTGTTGGGATGCAATGGCTCCACGATCAGGGTATCCCCATGAATATAGGTGAGGAGGGAGCTCGCCCCAAGGTTCATCCTCTCGTCAGCCTCAACCTAAAGTTCCATCCTCTTGAATCCAACATGAATATTTCTCGACAACTCATTCATACTTTACCTCAATTATGACTTAGTTTCAAGGCCATGTGGAAGAAGTAGAGACAGTCATCCAACAGGAAAGAACTATGCAAGTGGAGCAGGAGGTTGTATAAGCATCAATGCATTGGGTCTCGAATGTGGGAACATCAAGGGTAAGAGACACAAGGTACTGGAAGGCACCAAAACTCTACTGGCATATTAAGAACCTCTTGGGTCAAATGTTATAAACAAGAGAATAAGCCCAAAGCATGGTGCAACTCCAGTTGGATGATCTTCATCTCATGATGTGAGAATTGTTGGTACGTCCTCCTCCAACAAGATCAATAGTGAACCCCACAACTCCGCATAACACAGAGAATTCATCCCTGGACTAGAATCGTGATCGGTTGGTTTAGCCACTTGGTCCTTGATTCTTGTTCCTAGTAACATGTTTTTTCTTCTTTTTGGTTATGAATTACCTTAGGAGATTCGAGCCTCCGGCTAGTAGGAAGAAGGAAGTAGGATTTTTTTTGTATTTTTGGAACAAAAATCTTTGTATAAAAACAATGGCTAGACAACATGGTATGACAAAATTTATCTCTGCTATTGGTCTGGTTTCCCAAGCAGCAGACCAATAGTAGAGGAAGATGGCTTGTATGAATTTTTGATAGTCTAATAGAAATATAGTACCATGAGCTTTAAAAAAAAACATGTTGGTGAATGTATATTAATTGTAATAAATCAATGGTGATGATCCATAATTATCTATGATAATATGTCACCACTATTGACCACTTTAAAAAAAAGGTGGTGAGATCTAGTCCAAAGTTTATGCTAAAAATTTAAAGGGTTTAAATGCATATATAGTAGTATCTATCCCACAAGGTTGAAATATTGTAAAACATCTCTCTATGATATTTAGTATTAAGGAGTATTTGAAAGGATAAATTATTGTAATCACACATTTAGATCTCTATATGTGAATACTTGGTATTTTTATATTAGTTCGGACCTAAATTGTGTTTAACAATAATGGTTTAATTTGGTTGATCATGGATTCTATTATGTTTATTTCACTTGCATAACATAATACATGAATTTTAATTTGATGTTAAATGTGTCTATGTTTATAAGGTAATGGGTATGAAAGAATAACTCACCTATTAGTTGTATCTAATCTTATAATGTTAAGTTTGCATCAATAAGTTCCATAAAATCATAATTCAATTATGTTATAACTTGTTCTGTGCATTAACATGTATCACATTTCTTCATATTACCATTAATACTTGTTCTACTTTCTCAAATTTCATTATCTCCTAAAAATATTCTAATTTTCTTCTATCCAAATGTTACAAAGCTTAGAGTTATCTATCATATCAATGTATGGATTTATTTTCCTTTTCCATTCACACATTTATCTATATCTCATATCTCAAGGATGGAGAGATTCACACATTTCCTTACATCACATTTTATATCCATTCTCTACCCCTTCCCCCTCTTTCTCCTTAGAACCACTTGAGTTCCCCCTCTAATTTGATTGTTTTTATATACTCATTTTTGAAACACATTGAAATGTTCCATCAATTTGTGCTTGTTCTTTGAAACACATTGAAATGTTCCATCAATTTGTGCTTACTCTTTATCATTTAAATTGGTGAAATTGAGATAGTTTTTTATACTAATCTTCTCTTTTAATTTTCTTTTGTGAATTCCTTCCCCTTATATAGACTATACTTTTTCTTATATCTTTCTCTAGTGACATTTTTATTATTAGTTATTATTTTTTTACACTCCTTTAGCACATTTCATGCCTCTCTTTTCTATTCATAATAGTTTATTCTCCTTCTAAAATGAACTCCATTCAATAATATTCATCCCATTTCCTTTTTTATTCATCTTTATTATATTTTATAGTTTCTCTTAATGTGTTTCCCTTCACATGCAAAATGTTATCTTCCTTTCAGTCTCAAAGTAATCAAAGTAATTCTAGTGCTCTCTATTATATTTTCTAAAATATTTTATTTAAATGTTTCATTTATCCATTGTAAGTTAACATCTTCACTTTGAACCAATCCCAATCATGGAAATTGTTTTCCCCTAGTATAAAGGGGACCAAATTTAACATTACAAAACCACGTTGACATGATATCACCAAGGGTTACTATTATTTTCACTGAGCATGCCACTAGCCAAATTTTAACATTACAAAAGTTGACATGATATCACCAAGGGTTCCTATTATTTTAACCGAGCATGCCACTAGTATAAATAAAGTCAAATTTTAACATTAAAAAGGCACTTTGAGACGATATCACCAAGGGTTCCTATTATTTTAATAGAGCATGAATAGATTTTTGTCTACGAAGAAATTTGTCTAGTTTAAACATTCTTGTTGAATCGTATTAGTGGGATAAAGCCAACTAGCTCAAACTTAATAGATATGGATGCTACAATTTTATAGTGGGAGAGGAAGAAAGACAGAAAATAAATGCATTGAGTTTGTAGATAGATTTCTTAAAAGTGATTCAAAAATTCATAATTAAATCTGAGTTATAAGAATGAGAATTCATTGCATACTCAATGGGTCACAAATGAGGTTGACAATGAAGGATGTGGTTAAAACGCTGGAGGAGATTAAGGGAAAAAGTGAAATATGGTTCTTTATATTCTTGCACACCTAGAAGTGCTAATGGAGGATTGTCATCTTACTAAAAACTTGTTCGCAAATTTTTCAATACTTTAGATATGTCAATGTAAATATTTTCCTAATCAACAATATTAGAGTTTTTCAGATTTATCAAGTCAGTTGCATAACTATGTAAAAGAAAAATTGGCTGGTGATTAGCTCTCTTATCTTTAACGAGATACAAGAGTATTTAATAGTTTTAAGTATATTATACTTTCTTCACAAGTCTACTATAGAATTGACTTGTGCTCCATGTTGTCATAAATATGTATGTTATTTTTACACAGATTACTTTTATTTTAGTAATGTGTGCTTACTGTGATGTTAGTTTATTTGGAGATGAGTTATAAGTGGTGTTAACAAAGTGAAAATTTTCATGTCACTGAAACATCTACGACATATACATTGTAAGTTCATGTATGAGCTCACATTCAAACCCAGAGGTAGAGAACATCTACATTGTAAGTTCACTTATGAACTCACATTCAAATCCAAAGGTAGAGAAAGATGAGAAATACTGGAAAGATATAGTGTAGAGATTTTAAGATAGAGAACATCTACATTGTAAGTTCACCTATGAGCTCACATTCAAATCCAAAGGTAGAGAAAGATGAAAAATATTGGAAAGATATAGCGTAGAGAAAGGACTTAACTTTGAATTCAATAAGCTTAATAAATGCAATTTGGACTAATGAAATTAAGAAGGGTTTGGATGTTTTTTTCTACATCATTTTCAGGAATAAATGTGAGTGGTTGTTGCAAGGTGCTAAGTGCAGCATAGTGAACAACCAAAATCATGATTTTTATAGTTTTTACATAATTTCTTACATTTAATAAAGAATACTCATATTGTATTTACAGTATGTTTTGGTGTGTTCTTAATAGAAATAACAAATTCAGTTTCTTTTTTCACTTGTTATATTTTTATAAAAAGCGAAAAATATTATAGAAAAATTAGAGAGACTTAAGCAAGAATAAAAACCCCCCTACAAAGTACCACAACGACCGTTGGTAGAATTCTCAAGAGTCAATTTCTTCTTAGAGAATATAGTCCTAGAAATCAAACTTATAATTAATTGTTTATAATTACAAGTAAAATGTGATAATTTCATGCTCCTTAATAGTTGAAATTGAAAGAGTAGATCAGTGGAATTCATTGACATCACTACCTATGGGATTTGGATGTTGGAAAGCTTGAAGCATATAGGTTTGTTGTGAAATGTGAAAATATCATGATCGAGCACACGTAGTGTTTATAATGAGTTGATGCCTTTGCCTCTTGTAAAACACGTGCCACATATTCTTTTCCATTTTCCATTCAAATTTGATGAGAGTTGTAGTGTTTGTTGTGATATTAATATTTTAGTTTTATAAAATTGAGTATCACAAAATTATTTTTGATATCAATAATGCAAAGCTTTTACATCTATAAAAGATACTTTCCTATCAATAAAAAAAACTTTACCATTTTTATAACTATGTAATGCTTAAAACCTACTCTCAAATTGAGATTGTATACTTTTCAAAATAACTATAGAATATTTACTATGGTCAATAATTATGAAACAACTCTTTAATTATCACCCTTTACAAATATATAAAATATTAATTATCAATAAAGTTGTGTAATGCTTGAAACCTACTCTCAAATTGAGATTGTATACTTTTCAAAATAATTATAGAATATTCACTATGGCTAATAATTATGAAACAACTCTTTAATTATCACCCTATACAAACATATAAAATATTAACTATCAATAAAGTTTTTTACCATTTTTATGATAATTGTGATATAAAAGCACATCATGATTCTCATCATGAGGGTATGTTTTTGCCATGACCTCGCAATTGCATCCTCTTTAATGCTTATGGTAAGACTTTGAACTTTACCATTTTTATAACTATGTAATGCTTAAAACCTAATCTCAAATTGACATTGTATACTTTTCAAAATAGTTATAGAATATTCACTATGGCCAATAATTATGAAACAACTCTTTAATTATCATCCTTTACAAACATATAAAATATTAACTATCAATAAAGTTGTGTAATGCTTAAAACCTACTCTCAAATTGAGATTGTATACTTTTCAAAATAGTTATAAAATATTCACTATGGCCAATAATTATGAAACAACTCTTTAATTATCACCCTATACAAACATATAAAATATTAACTATCAATAAAGTTTTTTACCATTTTTATGATAATTGTGATATAAAAGCACATCATGATCAACCATGCAAATGTAAAGTACCGCGAAATTTATTGGCACAAGATATCTCATCGAATTTGGTCAATAGAGTGTCAAACATGGTCCAAAGACAAGGGCTAACTACTATGGAACTTATCCTCGTTTAAAAATGTGTTATACTCATTCAATATATTTAAAGTTTTCATCATTTATCTTATAAATATTAAAAAATAATCCCATAAAAAACAAATTTTAAGTTTAAAAAAAATCTACTGTCATTAATTAAGTGTCTTAAACGTAGAGAAGAGAAAAGATTGTATTTTGATATCGTTATTCTAAAGAAAGTAGAGAAAGAGTAAGTTATATATATATATATATATATATATATATATATATATATATTATAACTTAATTTTACAGTTATTTTAGTCACTTAAAATATTTTCTTTTAAAAAAATAAGTAATTAGTGTAATGTATAGATTTTACATTGTAAGTCACTTAAAATACTTTTTTTTTTTTATACAAATAAGTAATTAGTGTAATGTATGGATTTTACATTGTATATTAATCATATATAATTTTATAGTCATTTTAGTCACTTAAAATACTTTCTCTTAAAAAAGTAAGTAATTAGTATAATATATAGATTTCACATTATGTATTAAGTCAAATATGAATTTTGTTATATATAATTTTACATTCCACATCAGTTCTATAAATGGATTTTGTAAGATGATCATAAAGATTCATATTATTAATATGTTAAACCATTAACATTTACGGTTATCCTCAATGTCTTTTCTATGATTCAAGTAGATGGTATTAGTTACTTAATCTTTCTAAATTAACTATTCTTTTACTAATTTTTATTTATATTTAAAGTTTCTCTCAACTAATTATATATCTCATCAACCATGACATGCCATCAATGATACAACCTCACTTCCTATCAACCATGACATTAATGACAACACATCACTACGATGCTACTTGACATCAACCTTGAACATCGATGGCAACATAATCCAACTATCGATAACATCAATGATACAACTTCATTTGATATCAACCTTGACATCAATGACAACACATCACTATGACACCACTTGACATCAACCCTTTGACATCAATGACAACATAGTACACCACAAACCACAAGTGAAAAGGAAAACATTAACTATTATAATTTGCAATTAAAAAGAAAACAATGAATATATTATAATGGTCATTTTAAGTAGACACTAGAATTTGTCAAGACATTTCCCTCAAACTTTATGAATGCTATGAATTTTTTATTATATTTTACAAGTTTTAAATTATTATAAATAGTAGAAAATGAAAAAACGAGAAACCAACTTTGTCCTCATGTTTTTTTTTTCTAAATCATAAATTCAATTTATCCTTAAACAAATGAAAAATAATAATCAAACTCTCTACATGAAATTGATTACTTAATTTTTTATCCTTAAACAAATGAAAAATAATAATCAAACTTTCTACATGAAATTGATTACTTAATTTTTTACAAAGAAATGTTATTCCAAACAATTCCCCAATAATAACTAAATCCCACTTGGCAAATATCAAACACAACCAATATTGAAAACTAGCATTACAAATTCATTCCATAAAATTGCTTGTAATAATCCAAAAAAAACTACTAATTGAAGAATTAAAAAAATGAATAGGGAACACAACCAATATTGAGAACTAGCATTACAAATTCATTCCATTAAATTGCTTGTAATAATCTAACAAAAAAACTACTAATCGAAGAATTAAAAAGATGTTAAAAAAATGAATAGGCTTTTTTGGTTCGAAAAATATGCATAGTAGATTAGACTTTGGAATTCTAGTTGGATATTATCCAAAAAAAAAAAAAAATGTGACAATGAGAGTAGAAAATAATGTGGACATCATGTATAGCTACATGAAAAGATAATAAAATACTTTTTGAATCATGGAAATTTATGAAATTCTCTACGTTTGTCAACAAAAACTAAATGCCAAATAGAATAAAACGAATTTGACCACAAAGTGGAACCTATTCAATAAAGTAGAGAAGAGGAAAGTAATTAGTTTATCTAATACAATATTCTAGTAATTCTCCATTTAAAAAAAAAAAATTTGAATATCAAAAACATAAAAAAACTTCTTCCATGGTGCAATTTATTTGGTAAAAAGGTGAGAAGTAGAATAATTATTACAATTTGAAACAAATTTTATATGATATAAAATGGATTCATCATGAATGATATACCATTATTTGAAAGTGATTTATTGCGCTATCTTCTTGACCTTTGAACAAAGTCAATCACTACAACACTAAGAAATGACCACCAACAATAACATACAACCTCTAGCCAACCAAGCTATTCACTAGAATAATGAGCACCCCACTACATTGAAACCAAGGAAACCAACAATCCACAAAATCTTAGTAGCAATTTACAAGGAAAAACACAATGCCAAAAAAGAAACCACAAGGCCAAAAAAACATGGATATCGACCAAGGAAGTAAAAACCCTAGAAAGTCTACTTGAGGAAAACTCCTTACAATCACTATAGTTAATATTGATAGAGAACAAATCCAAATAATATCTTAAATACCAAAAAAAAATAATAGATTGAACTCATTAAGTAACATTGAACAACTCAACACATGATGTTGGAATACTGAGAGGGGGGAGTGAATTAGTATTAACACTTTTACCACTTTTAACCAAAATATGTAAACTTCGATTTGATCAACAATATATCATTAATGTATAATATATGATTGTATTCAATATATCATGAGCATATAAACATAAACAACATCACATCAACAAAATCATATCATATACACAATACACCATAATTTATGTGGAAACCCAAATGGGAGAAAACAACGAAATTCCTTCTTATATATATCAAGAATTGATTCATAGGAAGCACCAACTTCCAAATTCTCTAGCTACAACTGGAAGGAGGTTCCAACCCCCTATTCTTAGGATCCAACCTGAAGGAAGCTACAACTCCCTGAATTCTTTGGCTCCAACTAGAAGGAGGCTACAACTCCTTGATTCTTAGGCTCCAACCTGAAGGAAGCTATAACTCTCTGAATTCTTTGGATCCAACTAGAAAGAGTCTAAAACCCCCTTATTCTCAAGCTCCAACTTGAAAGAACCTCTGACTCTCTGAGTTATCCGACACCAACTAGAAGGAGGATACAACCCCCTTTCATTGCCTTGTCCTACCTCCATGAAATATAAGTCTAGACCAAATTGTCACTACCAAAATCACTGCCATTGTCAAACTATCATTGTCAACTCGTCATTGTATCCAACCTGTATCATCAACCTATCACTGTCAACCTATCACATCAACCTGTCACCTCAACATGTCATTGTTAAACCTGTCTAACCTATCACTGATCAACATGTTTAGTTTTTCATTGTCATTGATACTCAACCATATAATCTCACATGGATCATATACCAAGGACACCTCCCAACTAGATGTCCAAAATCACCAACACATGCCTCTACCAAGAATGTACTAATATCGCCAACATACTATCAACCATGTACCAATCTTATACCAAACCATGCATCAACCAAGTATATCCACCATGTACATCAACACCTATACCATCAATACCTGTACCATACCATGTACAATACCATGTGCCAACCATATACATCAACCATGTACCATCAACACTTGTACTATACCATGTACCAAGACTGTACCATAAGAAGTGTCTCAACCATATACCATATTACACTAAGTCATGCCATACACCATATACCACAAGATATACCAAGCAAGTACTAGCAATGGAGTACCTAAACCAAATACCAACATCACCAAGAGGTGTAACTCATACATGTGCTACCATATACCAAGAGTGTACCTTATTCATGTACCAACATCACAAGGATATGTCTCATACCGAACCAGATACCAAGATAGACAAGAATGTTCTTATAGCAATGTATCATATCATCACCAAGGTGTACCATGCACAATCACTACCATGAAATGTCTCAAACATGTACCATAACAACTTAAGAGTTACCTCAACCATGCACCAATATCATCTAGAAATGTACCTCATATAAGTTCCAACACCATGCACCTAAGATGTGCCTCAATCATGTGTCAATGTCTCAAAAATATACCAATAATGCATCAAGCATGCACCATAGCCATAACATGTAAATCTCAACTAAAACACATAATTATACATGTAACTTGTAGATGACCTATTGTATTAGATATCAGACAAATAGATCAACCTAGGCATCAACAACCTGACACAATCATTCTTTCTTCACTTATGTCTTGTCCTCGTAGGATAAAGACTTCTTGTCACATAGGGCCTCGTGTGACGAGCACTATGCAACCTACGGGACACTAGTTGTCTCACCCGTTGTTATAACCCTAATTTGCACCAAACATGCTTACCTAGCATCACGCCATCTCATTTGCCTTCTTTGCCAAGCCACTACTGGACAACTCTTCTTAAAAAAACATTTTTTAAAGGCACACACTAGCTAACCCACTACAACCCACATGTACACTCTAGCTGACCCACTACAGCCCGCGTGTACACGCTAGCTGGCCCATTACAACCCGCGTGTACCTACAAAAACAAAAAAAATGGAAAGTTGCAGACAGAACACATAGTTTTGGGTAAGTTAAATAAATCGTTCGACCACCCATAGTCGGTCACTCGACCAAATACCTAGTCCTTTCTAGCCTATAAAAGAAGGGGTAGGGGTCCCATTTAGGAAGAGGAAAATCATAGTAAAGAAAATCTACCTGAATTAGCATTCCCTTTGCCTCAACCTTTTGCAACTATTGTGTGAAGAGAAGCATATACAGAAGCAGTTGGAGCACAGTTGAAGAGAAGCCGAGGACCAGATTCGAGGAGCAGTGGCAGATCTCACTATTGTAAGGTATTCTTGTGATATTAATAAAAGAATCACTTTTCCCGTCCCGCCATATGAGGTTTCTATTGTTTGAATATTGATTATATGCTGATTAAATATCTAACCCATTAGTTCATAGATCAAATGCATGTGGAGTTCTTCGTTTGTATTTTGTGAATGCAGGCCAGCATCGGAAAGAGAGTTGCAGTCGAAGAGTGACCAAGCGTGAAAAATGATCTACATCAAACACGGAAAAGAAGGTATGTCAATTTGATCTTTGTAACCTTGTATTTGCATATGAATAATGGGGTTTAGGCATGGGATGATGATAGAAAGTAGGAATCTTTAGGTCATTTCTGCATGCATGATAAAACCCTTAGTGCTAGTCTGTAAGAGGGATTTCCCACCCACAACACCCATGGGGATCAACCAATTAGGGTTTTTTACAGAAAACCCTAGATCTCCTCTATAATCCCAAAACTCCCACACTTCTCTCTTGTCGCTACCTCATATTTCTTTGTCGCAAACTTTCCAAATAAATCACTAGTTCATTAGTCTAACATATTCAATATAATAAGTGAGAGAATGTGCTTGTGAATGAATCCTTGAGGTGTATTTATACTTTTGTTGGGTAACCTCTTTCCTTAATCTTAGGGGATTCTTGACCATTATTTGAGGCTTCTAACTTCATAAAGGCATATCTTCCTAACCGTGAGGAATCACGTCGTGTACCACCTATCACCGAAAATGGCATGACGAGAACTATTAATCTATGAGTGTGCTACCTGCATTTTCAATATCATTCATGTCCTTATTCATACGAAAACTCTGGGTCTCATGAACACACCTCCGGAGCTTTGTGTAGATTTCATCAAATGCACCCATCACATCTTCTGACATCAACCACTCTTTTTGAAATCAATGATAACCATCTCACCATAAATATTGATCACAACTTTGGGTTATCTCGAATGCTCTAAGGGTTGACATCAATGACAACCGACTATCCAATAATCTCCCCCTTTTGCATTGATGGAAACACTCATACTCCAATACTCATGCTCCCCCTATGACCATTATTCCTCATGAATGTTTCTCTCTCTCCCCCTTTGACATTAATGGAAAATGGTATCTCTCCTTGGGACTTCTCCCCATGTCTTCATGCTTCTGTGCTTTCTCTTTACATGTTTCTCTCCTTATGTTTTTCTCCAAGTTCCTCTTCTCTTTTGATAAAAAAGTGTGACTCCCCCTGAAAGTATATCATCTCTAGATAATCCTTTTATAAATTCATGCACTTGATTCTTTCTCTTCTGATCTTTCTCTTTATCTTTATCTCCCTTTGAAATCATGGGAAAAAGGATGACTCCCCCTATATGCATGCGTCTAATCTTTCTTTATTGATCTCTCTCTCTCTCTCTCTCTCTCTCTCTCTCTGATGATTTCTCTTTCCTCAACTTCTTTGCAATATGTCATGTTGATCAATGTAGAGCTCCCTGTGTATTTTTCCTTTCCTCTCTTCTAGTGTTTCTTATTGTCCATTGGTGCTTCCTCTTGTAACTCTCTGACATATATAAAAAACATTCAAAATTTCTTGACTTCAAATCTTCATGGCCTGTTATGTTCACTGTTTAGAAATCAATGACCATATTGTTCAATAATGTCCCTATGATGATATGTCTTATGTTCAAGGTTTCTCTTTCCCTATTCTATTATTCCTTTCATCGTTTTTCTTCTTGCGGCCAACTAATTCCATTTGTCCATTGATTCCACTAATTCCAATAGTAAATATACCCTGTCATATATATGTCTAGACCTGTGAATGATCTCATCAATCCATCTATGTCCATATGTCATAAGTTGTCCATAACTTTGTTGTTCAACTATCCACAATGCTGACCCATCTTTCACTATACTATAATGAAAGCTTCTTTGTTAGTATTTTAAATTTATTTAATTAACAAGAAACAAACTTATTAGAGAATCCAATTACAAAGAGTAAATTATTATTCTATGGATGAGTGAAAAAGATAAAAACCATTGTATTAAATTATTATCCATGGGACAAGCGGAACCCTGCTCTCAAAGGTGTGGGATGTGAGGGAATAATCTAGAAAAAAAGTATGCCAAGAATATTCCCTAGGGTTAGGGATGAAGCCAACTTGAAAAAAACTAGGTTATTTATTAATGACAAGTATTTTATGAGGTAGGATGCTGCAATGTACTCGTGAGAAATGAGTTTGATGGTTCTGGGAAGAATGAAAATTCTATGAAATTTGGAGAAGCTTATACAGTTTTTAGTCCCTATGGAATAATGATTTAGTCTTTGGGGCAACAAGAACACATAACTTTGGTTGTTCATGTCATTGGTTGGGAGGAACTCGTTCTCTACTCAGTTTGTTTCCATTTTATTGAAGCAGGATCATATATATTCCTTAATTTATTTATTTATGTTCTCGTTATGACTTATTAATATTACAGTAGAAAATGATTGCAAAATCTCCATTAATTATTACAGTAAAGAATGGCTATGAAATTTGTAGTATTTATTTATTTATATTTAAAATAATACCATGTTCCTTTCAACACTGAATTGTTGGAAGCAATATACACTAAAATTCTAGTAGAATGTTTCTTCTTTGAAAATAATATTGTTTATAAATATTGCAATAAGAAATAAAAAATATATATAGAAGAACCTATAGATCGTTTATTATTATAGTGAGAAATAAAAAGAATAACTAGTTCTCTTTTATTTTCAAATAGGTTTAGTTGTTCAAAAGATAGAGTTTGGAAAGTCAAAGAGATTCTTGGTTAGATATATAAAAAACTATAGTTTATACAAAGAAAAATATTGAAGACTTTTTTATATTTATTATACTCTTCTCCATTGATTTCATTTCAAAACAACTGTCCAAAAATATATAAGAATATCTCTTGAGTAGCATATACTATGGAAGGTAAAATGATTGGATCTTTTAATCTTTAACTAAATCAAAACTATGATAACAAATGCAAAGTTTTTAACTAGATTTCATTTCAAAACAACTGTCCAAAAATATATAAGAATATCTCTTGAGTAGCATATACTATGGAAGGTAAAATGATTGGATCTTTTAATCTTTAACTAAATCAAAACTATAATAACAAATGCAAAGTTTTTAACTAGAGAATCATTCAATACAAAATATGTTGTAGAGATAATAATAATAATGTATAAGAGTAAAAGAAGGACCTAAGGTTTAACACAATATAATGAGATATTAAAACCTCAGTGTCATCTCAAGAAATACCATGATATAAATATGGTAATCATTTAAGGGAGACTTTTTGAAACCATCGACTATGTTGATTAGGATTAAGGAAAAAAATAAAGGACTAAATATAAACACTTATATCAAACAAAAACCATTGAAGAACCATAACTTGTTTGTACAAAACCACAACCATTTATAAGGGTAAGGATGAGTAATATAGTAATATTGTATAAATGAAAATATAATAGAAAAACTAGTAAGGTAAGTTGCAATACCAACGAAGAAGAAAAGAGTCATGTAAAGTTGACGATTGGTATGATGGTAGAGTTGACATATGGTACTAAGTGCCAATGAGTATTGATCTTGTCATGGAAATACCATGACAATTAGATAAGAGTATCATACAAATAGTATGCTATAAATATTTAATTGAAAATATACAAGAAAGCTGCTAAGTATAATTGCATAAGTACACAATTCATGATGGAATTTTAAAAGAAAAAAAATTGAAAAAAAATGATACACATAGTTAACATTGTTGACCATGGTCAACCATCGACAACATGGTTAACCATCGTCAACCACAATCAATGTGGTTAACCATAGTTAACATGGTTTCCCATGTTGACCATCCTTGAGCATGGTTAACTTTGTTGACTATGGTTAACCATGGATGACTATGGTTTAGCATGTTGACCATGGATGACATGGTTGACCATGTTGACTATGGTTTACAATGGTAGACAATGTTTACTATGGATGACCATGATTGACTATGGTTGACCTTGTTTGAGGATGTTTGACACTGCTCACTATGGTTGACCATGTTGACTATGATTTTCCATGGTTAACCATGGTTGATTATGTCATGGTTAACTATGGTTGACCATGCTAGAATATGGTTGACCATGGGTGATCATGTTTGACTATGATTGACCATGGATGACCATGGTCAACTATGTTTGGTCAACATGGTCAACCATGTTGGCTATTGTTGAACATGATGAACCATGTTGTCTATGGATGACCATGGTCAACCATGTTGACTATGGTTAACTATTGTTAACCATGTTGAATATTGTTGAACATGGTTAACCATGTTGTCTATGGTTGACCATGGTTAACCATGTTGAGTATAGTTGACCATGTAGACTATGTCTCACCATGTTTGACCATTTTGACCATAGTAAACTATGGTTGTCTATTGCTACCCATGGAAGGGTATAGTTGACTATGGTTGAACATGATTGACTATTGCTTACTATGGTTGCATTGCATTACAATGTAATGTTGGTGAAGGGTTATTTCTGATTTTGTTGTCAGGACATGCTTCTCACATTATGGCATTAGGTTATGTTTGTCACATTGCAATGCTGGTTTTTGTTTGACATAGAGAAATGTCAAGTTATGTTTGTCACATTGCAACATTGGGTTATGCTAATCACAGTGCAATAAAAGGTTACGCTCATCACATTATGACATGGATAGATACTCTTCACTACAAGGAGAAAACCTTGTAGGAGAGGTTTTTACAAAAGCTCCCTAAAAATCCTATCCCTTCTCTTTTTATAATGAAGGTTGTTAGTGGAGGCAAGCAACCACAGGTTTTTGTGGAGATTTTCTTATCAGTAAAACTACAAGGTAAACACAACCTGATGTGCACACAATATTGATGTGTCATAGCTTCAAAATTAGGGTGCATCATTATCCATTATAAAAAAAAATATAAGCACCAAACAAAGAGACTCGATGCACATGAATATGACACCTCAACATGCGTCTTTGTTGTGGGGCGCACCACTGTAGGGTAAAATGAAAAAAATTTACCAAACAAATTTTCATTATTCTACTTGATTCAATGCATCCAAACTCTTTGAAAAACATAGGTGATCACTTTTCTTCCAAGACTTCCCCATTTGTATTTCTCTACAGTGAGTTCAATATCTCCATTGTTAGATTCCACACATTTCTAAAATTTTGAAATTACATTGAATTTTAATTACTTCTCTATGATAGAACCATGCATCCTCCGAACAGAAGAGCCAAAGTAAATTGTTTATTACCTTATTATTTATGTTGGACACATGATTGATATAAACAAACATATGTTCATTTTTCATCAATATGTACACTGATGTGACCCTTGGATTCGTATTCCAATATTTATGTTGGACTCCTAATGACAACTCACATATTGCACGACGTTTCATATTTTTTCTCCAAGTAAATATAATGGATTACGTTTCAAAGATTCCCCCCCTTAGTCACAAGGGGTGCATCTTAGTCGAAGGTGAGAGATAATATATGAAGGTGGGAAGCTAAAATATGGAAGTGTGCAATTTTTTATGGTTGAATGTGCTCTCTGAATATATTGGTTTTGGGATGAACACAAACTAAATGGCTAGTAAAAGTTGATTTCTTCTACTAAATGGTGGTGGTGGTTTAAGGAAGACCACAAACCAATCTGGTGGTTTAAGGATGACCATAAACTCTAGAACGCTTCTCTATGTGCAATGGTTCTCCAAACATTTCCTAAGTTAGATAGAACCTAGAGATGATGTATTATGCTAATTGAAAGTTCTCTTGAATGTTGGTTTAAAGATGACCATAAATTGTTCTGTAGTAGAAGTTGAAATTCTTATACTAGGTGGAGGTTTAAGGAAAACCACAAATTGAATGACTAGCATAAGGTGTAATTATTCTACTGAGTGGTGGTTTAAGGAAAAACACAAACCAATCACACTCACCTATCATGCTCGCTTGTTATTTCTCAATTGATGGAACTTCAAAACATTGTCAATCGTTAATATTGTTCTCACATGTCATGTATAAGGTGAGAAGATGCAAACAATATGAGCCAATAAAGAAAAGTGAATTCTACGGTATGACTAAGATATCTTCTTTAATATTGATGATTATCACCAAGAATCCATCCAACCATAATGGTTCTTTACTCTTGCAGATTTCTTGATGTTAGAACATCTCTTTGAAGGATGATTGTGCTTTCTGCAATGATCAAAAGGATGAATATTGAAGCACTCATATTCCATGTGGCCAACTCACTAACAATGTTGTCATATCATAATCTACTCTTGAGCTGGAGCAAGGTGAATATCAACTTTCTTGAAGCAATCCAGCACTCTCGAACTTGATCAATTTGGTGTAATATGGATTATGAAAAGTGACATCGTTTTCATATCCTGTATCGGTCGTTTTCTTGTTATTTATGATTTATTCCCAAGGTTTGATGATCTTCTTGGAGAGAGAAAGTTGAACGTCATATTCATCTAGTCCATCTCACTGAGTAGTTGTTGCGCTAGATCATCTTCTTCAAAAACATGGCTGCTCTGAATTCATAATGTTGTCGAAGATTATTTTGCTCAAGTGCATCGTGAAGAAGTTGATTCTGAGTTTGATGTATGACTTCTTTGACTTGCAAAAATTGTGAGCATGTTACAATAGAGTACAAAGTTTCTTTGTAAATGGTGACTATATTGTCCATAGATTAGAGTGCTCAATGACATTGTCTTAGACCTCAAAGGTTTCTTACAACTCCACCCTTTAAATATCATACTCAACAATGAAAACAACAAATGGAGGGTGTCAAATTCTACCAAAATACACATATTTACATGAGAACAAAAAAAAACATAATAAAGATCAAACCATAATAAATAGATGTATACCAAATCTTTCGTTGGAAGTCGCCAACATTAGTATCATCTTGAGTCTTCCTTATGTAACTTGATCTAGATGATCAATAGATATATTATGTGTGGCTAGCCATCACGTAGCTCAATCAATACAACTGAGTGGGACGATGACTCGAATAATTTTGAAGAAGATTAACGTTTCTATGTTACCTAGAATCTATTGAATGAAGGAACTACACCCAATCTTCGTGCAAACACTTCTACTTTGAGCTTACCATCCCATGGTAGATGGATCTAAATTCAACTATGAAACCCTAATTGCTCGCGAGTCACTCCAACATCTAATGTGAAGAATAGACCAAATCCGTTTACATATACTCACAGGGATAACAACTTGGCGAGAATATTCTCAATCGCTTATCTCTAAATATTTTCACGAAGAATCCATGAAGATCTAAAGATTCAATTCTAGTTCGATTGTTCTTTTATTGTATCCCTTCCAATACAGCAGAAAAATGCTTTGGTGTAGGATATATGTGATAAATTGTGAAGGACAGAGAAATGCAGAGAGAAAAGAATAGTATATTCAAATGTATGAAGAAGTACAGAACATAACTGAAGTAAGTTGAAGTACTGAAGAGTTACAAACAACAGGAAATAGTTGAGCTTATATATGCT
>ML783134.1:1230048-1264695 GCA_009831015.1 Picea engelmannii | reverse complement strand
ATATATTTAGAAAAAATTGAAAATAGATGAAAAATGAGCATTTAAAAAAATAATGTGGAAACATTGGGGATCGAAAAATTGAAAATATAAAAAATCATCTAAAAACGGAGAGGGTGTGCTACCGGTAGCACCATTTTTAAAAACGAGGTAAAAAATTGGACCCCCCAAAAAATGAGAACTCTGGAGAGTTCTCATTAAGTTGGTAACTATGTTAAAACCACAAATTGAATGGCTAGCATAAGTTTTAAGTCTTCTACTTAGTGGTGGTTTAAGGAAAACCATAAACCAATCACACTCTCTTGTCATCTCACTTCTTATTTCTCAATTGATGAGACTTCGAAACTTGAAGCCTGATTGTCAATCATTGATATTGTTCTCACCTGTCATGTACAAGGTGAGAAAATGTTGAATTCTATGGTATGACTAAGATATATTCTTGACTATTGATGACCATCACCAAGAATCCATCCACCCATAGTGGTTCTTCACTCTTGCAGATTTATTGATGTTAGAACATTTGTTTGAAGGATGATTGTTCTTTCTGCAATGATCTCAAGGATGAAGATCAAGTAACTCATATTCCATGTGGCCAAATTATCATATCATAATATTCTCTTGAACTGCAGTACATGAATGTTAACTTTCTTGAAGCCCAACACTCTAGAACTGGATCGGTTTGATGTAATATGGTTTATGAAAAGTGACATCATTTTCATATCCAATACTAGTTGTTCTTGTTATTTATGATTTCTTCCCAATGTTTGATGATATGCCTGGAAAAACAAAGTTGAAAGTCATTTGTATTTGAATCTAGGGCCATCTCACTAAGTTGTTGATGAGCTAGTTGTTGATCTGAATCAACATCATCATGGTTGCTTTGAATAAGGACCAGTTCACAATGTTGTCGAAGATTATTTTTCTCAAGTGCATTGTGAATAAGTTGATTCCAAGTTTGAAGTATCGTTGCTTTGGCTTGCGAAACCTGTGAGCATGTTACAAT
Source organism: Picea engelmannii (assembly GCA_009831015.1). Lineage (NCBI taxonomy): Eukaryota > Viridiplantae > Streptophyta > Pinopsida > Pinales > Pinaceae > Picea > Picea engelmannii. The sequence continues at coordinate 1,263,695 of ML783134.1, read as the reverse complement.
AGACTACATAGTTTCTTTGTCAGTGGTGACTATATTGTCCATAGAATAGAGGATTAGAGTGTTCAATAAATATAACAGTTCTTCAACTCAAACCATTTTGACACTGACTTAGACCTCAAGGGTTTCTTGCAACTCCACCATTTAACTATCAGACTCAATTATCCAAACAACAATTGGAGGGTATCAGATTCTACCTAAAATGCACTCATTTACAGATTAAAATAATAATAATAATAATTATCAAACCATAATGAATAGATGTATACCAAATCTGTCGTTGGAAGTTGCCAAGGTTAGTATCACCTTCAGTCTTCCTTATGTAACTTGATCTAGATGATCAATATATGTATTATGTCTTTCTAGCTAACAAGTAGCTCAATCAATCCAACTGAGTGGGATGATGACTCGAATAACTTTGAAGAAGATTAACGTTTCTATGTTGCTCAGAATCTAATGAATGAAGGAACTACACCCAATCTCTCTACAAACACTTCTACTTTGAGGACTACTACCATCCCATGCCATAAGGATCCAAATTCAACTATGAAACTCTAATTGTTGGTGAGTCACTACAACATTTAATGTGAAGAATAGACCAAATCCGTTTCCATATACTCACAGGGATAACAACTTGGCTAGAATACTCTCAATCGTTTATCTCTAAATATTTTCACCAAGAATCCAAGAAGATCTAAAGACTCAATTGTAGTTCAATTGTTCTTTTATTACGCCAAAAGGCGTACACCTATTGACAATGGGCAGATTTAATAGGGGTTTAGTGCTTAATAAGTTTTCTATGGACAAGATTAAATATGGCTGGAATATTCTTAGTAGTCACACAAAATAAATGGCTATGATTTCAATCATTAACTTCCTAGCTATTATAAAGACATATGTTTATGTGTTTACGTTTTTACATTTACCTAATCATATTTAAAAATTACTTTGATAGCTAATTAATTGTCACGTAAGTGATTAACAGAAATTAAAATATTAACACCAGATAAATGAAGCACAACAGTTTATTTGTTAATCAACAATAAAATTTAATATATTCTTTTAAGGATTCATTTCATCTTATCAGCCTTTCGGCGTTAACCAGCAGCTATTTAGCTGTTATGCTAGTTGTATCACTTCCAATATAAAAGTAAAAGCTATGGTGTAGGATATATGCACATTTTATCTTTGTCCAACTCACATATCTCTTCCCGTGGTCTGAAGAGGAATTCGCATTGAATTTTGATGGCATGCAATAGAGGGAGTCAATCAACTATTGTTCGGGATTACCCCACACAAATTCTAATGAATTGTTTGTGAGGAGAAGATTGTTGGAGTCATATAGAAGCATGGACCGTGGAGGCATTTTCCCGTGGTATTAATCTGCGAGCGAGTTTTTGGACCCTAATGGAGGGTGAAGTTGTCATTGGATGAAAAGACGAGGGTGAAATTTTCAAGAAAATTCAGCTGTGAGAAGGGAGACGACTAGTGTTTGATGGTACGCACCATAATAATGAAAAACAACCCTCAAGAGTGAGCCTCATAATATCCAGGAGCCACGATTTCATGATGTGCCACTCTTCCTATTTGAGTAATGGGTAATTGTACCTGTTTACATGAGCATAGGTCACATTCAAAGACTATTTTCTTTTGTTGAGGAATTCAAGTTGGATAATTGTTTCTTTCCTGAGAAGGTGATGCATGTTTTCCTTCATATAATGCCACACTTCAGAGGGGAAGGTAAAGGAAAATATGTGCATGTAATATGCCCCAAAATATTAGAATATTAAAGTCTAAGTGTACTTGGGAATAAATTTCCGTTTTTAGAAAATTCGGATTTGGAAATTATTTGTCATTTATGGCAAATACGAATTTGGAATTTTATTATTGTAATTAATTATTTATGACTATTGGGAAAAGATTTGAATTTCCCAACTAACTTCTTGATTTTGACACATGTGAAAGACACTTTTTTTATAAATTAAATGCTGGAAGACAAATGGAACAGCCAGGTTAAAAATAGTTGATCCTGATTCCATGAGTGGGGAACAGATTTCAGTTTCCTCAAGGCTGATTTTTACAAGTGGAAAATGTGGGATTTGACCACTAGCATCCCCTAAAAATCAGGGATTTGTAAAGCTGTGAATTCCTAAGGAGGGAAGGAAAGACCTAGGCACAAGATGCATATATATACAACATATGTAGGAGGCATGACACTGCTGAGTATGTTGGAGAAAGGAAACTACTTGTTGTTATGAACATTGTTAGTGTGAGGAAAGATAATTTCTGATCTGTGGAAAGTGACTGTAGCAAAGGAGGATCATTTCAATTTTCCCTTATGGACTCATGGTCAGGCTAGGGGGTGAATAGGGCAAGTAAACTTGGTTATTCTGTTCTACCGTTGGGTGGAACGTGGCTATTCCATTTGTGTCTCAGCATCAGATTTTCAGATATATAACTTTACTTTCATTCTTGTTAATATTCTTCTTGATTATTATTTATCACGAATCAGATGGTTTATGTGATGATTGTATATACATATATATGTTCTCACTTGGAATAAATAACAAAACTATTTTATGGTCTATTTAGTCATGAAATAGGGTTATACATATATAGATAATTGTATATACACATATATGTAATCATACATAATGAAATGAAAGAACTGTTGTATGTTCCTAGTAATCATTAAGTAGGGTTATGCATATATATAAATGACTTTATATACACAACTATGTATTCGTGCAACAAGAATGATAGAATTGTTGTATATTTCTAGTGATCATTAAGCATGGTTATAAATGACTGTGTATACTTATATATATGGAAAAAGTGAATTCAGTAGTCTACAAATGTATGGAAAATTAGATGTTACATTAAATGAACCTTGATCAAAATGGTTTCAAACAACCTGTATATTGAATTGAAAACAATTACAAACAACCTATGTGTCCATGTGATCATGGTTCAAATTATTGCAGTGGATTACCATAGGCCAAAGACTCCATTACCACTTTTCAACAAAATCTAAGAAGAATTTCATAAGTTGGTACGCCAAGATTAGAACTCGAATACCTTTTCCAGCGAGAAGGCTCTCCTTGATCTACTTCCCTTGATTTGTATAAACCATCAAAGGATCAAGATGAGGGTTTAGTAAACTGTACCATCATTTTTAAATGGAAATTAATTATAACCAATGAGAAAAAAAAATACTTAGCTTGAATTCGGCGAAGAAACAAATCGCCAGAGGAGCTTGTGCGAAAATCTATCACGATCCAAAGGGGGAGGAGTGGACCCAAAATCAGTTGATGGGTACCCTCACAAAATGAAACATGGCCCCATCATTAATAAATGTAACTGAGAATAATGCTTTATATACATAGAGCATAAGTTATGATTTATACAGTGATAAAATAAATACACAAGTTATGAATTATACAGAGATAAAATAAATACACAAGCTATGCATTATGCAGTGATAAAGTAAATACACAGAACACATTTATGAATCCCCACAAAGGGTAAGTAAAGCATTGCATGCACAGAGAATTAATTACAAGTTACATAACTCATCAAATAGTTCTCAAAACATGACTGTAGAAACGAGGATCGAACTCGATAAGCAATCGAACCTTTTTTGTAAATGATTCAACTGTAACGAAAGAAAGTTAAGTGGCCACAGAGGGAAACATTGTAAACCAAAGGACATAGACAGAGTATGAGAATGATTCTACCTTTTTTCTATGTTTAAACCGGAAGTAAATTATGAATTTTTATATAAAACACAGAGGGAAAATTTACGAACAGAGGGTTGATATATATATATATATATATATATATATATATATATATATTTTCTTTATAAATGCACAAAAGGTAAATTATGAAACATAGGGTTAAAAATTACCCGATATGTATTCACTGTACAAAATCCGAATGTAAATTACGAATAGAGGGTCGGGGTTGATATATATATACATATGAATATGCCATATAAAAAAAAAGTGAAATTTGTGAGATAGAGGGTCAATTGTTGTCGATGCGTATTCACTACAGGAAACAATGAATGTAAAATTTACGAACAGAGGGTAGATTTTTGCCCTATTTATATATTGTTGTATGGGCCTAGAAGGTAACTCACGAACATAGGGTTAACTGTTTCATGTATACAGTGGTAATGAAAATACATAGAACGCATACATGAATATCATAGAAGGTTTATACTATACCTTTATATATATTCACGCAGAACTAAAATACAAGTTCCACAGGGTGGTAAAACAAACACACAGACCAAAACTCTATAAGGAATTAAAATAAACTATACATTTTTTCTTATGCAGAGTAATTGAGGTATTTCACATAGAGAATAAACGAATTTATGTCACAACAATGGATATAATAAATACGTGAAAGGAACACCGAGAATTTAACTGTCAAAAACGTTTTTGACCATAAGAGAACTGTAAGCCATGAAAACTATAAGAGCATTAGCCAACCCAAGAAATACTCTAACCCCAGTTTCGAGAACTTTAAACCCAGAGGAGCCCCTTCCCGGGAAATAATCTAACCCCAGTCCCGTGAAATACTCTAACTCCAGTCCCGGGAAATACTCTAACACCAGTCCCGGAAAATACTCTAACTCTAAACCTCACCAAACAAAATTGTATTCATGAGATACAGAGTACTGAAACAATGAATCTCTTGCTTATCGTCAACAGAAGAGGAACCGGAGATGCGTTGCCTCCTCCCGAAGATATATATATATATTCTTTATAAATACACAGAAGGTAAATTATGAAATAGAGGGTTAAAAATCTCCCGATATGTATTCACTGTACAAACTACAAATGTAAATTACAAATAGAGGGTCGGGTTTGATATATATATACATATGAATATGCTATATAAAAACACAAAGTGAAATTTGTGAGACATGGGGTCAATTGTTGTCGATCCGTATTCACTACAGGAAACACCGAATGTAAAATTTATCAACACAGGGTAGATTGTTTCTCTATTTATATATTGTTGTATGGATCCCAAAAGGTAACTCACGAACAATGGGTTAACTATTTCCTGTATACATAGTGGTAATGAAAATACATAGAACACATCCACGAATCCCATAGAGTGTTTATCCTATACCTTTATATATATTCGTGCAGAGCTAAAATGTGAGTTCCACGGGGTGGTAAAACAAACACACATAGTAGAACTCTACAAGGAATTAAAAAAAACTATAGATTTTTGCTTACAAGGAGTAATTGAGGTATTTCACACAGAGAATAAACGAATTTATGTCACAACAGTAGATACAAGAAATACGCGAAAGGAACACTGACAAATTAACTGTCAAAAACTCTTTTGACCACAAGAGAACCATAAGCCATGAAAACTAGAAGAGCATCATCCAACTCGGGAAATACTCTAACCCTAGTTCTAAGAAATTTAAACCCAGAGGAGCTCTGAGAGGAAACACTTACGGAGGCGAAATGATATTACATTTCTAAACCTCACCAAACCAAGTTTTATTCATGAGATATAGAGTATTGAAACAATAAAGCTCTTGCTTACCGTGCGCAGAAGAGGAACCGGAGATGCGTTGCCTCCTCCATTTGTGTTTACCATAGAAGAGCTCCCATGTTGTCGTCCATACAGAGAAGGGGAAAGGTTAGCTTATAGATAAAAGAGCATTTCCACGCAGAGACAATCGATATAATGAGCAAAAGGAACCATTTTCGCGCAGAGACAATCGTTACAATGAATAAAGGGAAAGCAATGGACAGTTATTACCTTGGGTCTCGTTAGAGGAGTAACGCGGTGGGTACGCGCCAGTACCTCTGCCATGTGAAACCATGTATATGGCAAGTCAACATTGGATGTGGTGGCCAAAGTGTCAATTCCAGGAGGTACAATTCATGTCTCCATTAATGGATTAAGGCAGGGGTTAAATGCCTACGGGATCCGGACTGACATCCTCCATTAAGAAAATTCAAACCAATTTATTGTTGAGTCATCTTGCCAACCAGTTAGGGTTACAAACTGTGTGTTAAACGATAACTATATAGTTAGGCTAAAGTCTCGTCGCGATAGTATCTTGTATATTAAATGATATGTAATACTATGGATAGGTTTATTGTTATATATTTTAAACAATATATTTATGTTGTGGATAGTGCTTAGTATATAGTATTCATGAGGTAGACAATATGGTAAACAATATATGTATGAATGTGGATATGAATAGAGTTAAGGTTATGGTATCCATAAGCTAGTTTTATATACCTATTGACATGGATAGGGTCAATACTATGGAATACATACAAAAGTTACATTTTAAACTATATGAATGTATGTTATTATGGATAAGTGCTAATTGTTATGGGTAGACTATATGATAGTCAATAGTATTAGGTTATTACGCAATGTTACTTTTGTATGGCATAATTTAACACAAAAAAGGTAGATATTCTAAGGGCTATGATATCCTTGGTCGCAATTGTACTAATTGCAAAATAAGTATAAGACTTCAAATCCAGTAGCGACGATAAATCTACAATAAAGGAAATGGAAATGTGTTTTGATCAAATGTTGAAGAGTCAAGGAGTTTTAATGTCCCCCAACATTTTTTTTTATTTTTATTTTTTATTTCTGAAATTTGGGGTACATTACATATGGTATCAAAGATGAAGGTTACAACACTTAGACCTTTGGGCAAGGCCAAATTAGTTTAATTTTTATTTTCTTTTTAAAGAAAAACTAACAAATATGTTTACAGTTACAAACATAAACAAAAAAATGGTTGGTATGTTGTGATAATGGTAGCACATAATGAAGAAGAGATCAGACTTGAATAGAATATTGAACAAGGAATTCCTAAATAACCTGGGTAGAACAATGAAGGAAGTTCATCCACTAAAGGTCTAGAAACAATGAAGAACCTTATCTTGGAATTACAAGTGTTTAAAGAAGATAATGAAAAGCTGAAAAAGGCACACGAAGACAACCAAGAAATAAATGAAATGTTGTTGCGCAGAATAGTAACAAAGAAGAGCCCAAAAGACAATGACAAGGAGGAATAAGTCAGTGAAATATACTCTAAAAGTTATGGTAATGAAACAAAAAACGAGATAAGTTCTTTCGAAGACACACACACAACAGGAAACAAAATAGCCACAAGAAGAAAAAAAAAACAAGTAGATCACCGGGAAGGTGAATTCAAGAAGATAAAACCATCCACCTTTGATGGAGAATTGAGGATGGGTGAATATAATGGAGCATGGCTACTAGATATAAATAAATACTTCCACATTTACAATTAGTCTACTAATATGAAATTCATAATGACTATTTATAACCTAAAGGGAAAACAATTATCTGGTAGCAAGACATGAAATTGGCCAAGGGATTGAAAGAGAAACAGTTGGAATGGTAAGATTTTAAGAAATATTTCAATAAGCAATATCTATCAGAAAGATATTATGAAATAAAGACTAAGGAATATTACAAGCTAAGACTCGGACAAATGTCCTTAGATGATCTGATAAATAAATTTATCGAACTATTGAGATTTGTACCATACACAAAGGAAGACAAAGTAAAGATACAACAATTCTTAAGTTGTCTACCACAATCATACAAAGGCAGAATTGAATTTGACAATCCAAAAAATTTAAGCGGAGTATGTAGAAAGGCCTGGATGTGCTATGATTAGTACAAACAAAGATCTGAAATTCCCAAGGCATGGAAGGACAAGAAAAAAGACAAAATGAATCAGTGGAAGAAAGGATTCCAACCAGCCCCTTTCTGAAATATGGAAAAAGGGTTCCAAAAGAAAGACTATCATTCCAACCCCAAGAATTCTCAAGGGGGAGTTAGACCAGTGAATTTGGGAGTCAAGAAAGTTGGGGGCAACACAAGAGAACCATTAAAGTGTTGGGAGTCTAGAGAACCTCACTTGAAGAGGAATTGTCCATGTTTAAATTCCACAACAAGAATTACAGTCCATAACCTGCAAGAATCTTCTACAGTAGGAGATATGGGTAGAAGCGTGCACAAAATTAATGCAATTTTAGATGGTAGGAAAGATGATCATCAATCCGCTATCATGGAGGTTGAAGGTAAAATTCATAATAATCACATTTCTATTTTAATTGACCCAGGAGCTAGTTTGAGTTATGTTACTCTTGGTTTAGTTGAATTAAACAAGCTCAAGAAAGTAAAGAATGCTAAGTCCTGGTGAGTACAGTTAGAAATAAGGACTAAGAGAAAAGTAACAAATTTCATGTAACATCTCTCTCTTGCATGCACTGAGCGAATTTATTCCTTGAGGACACTTGCTTGCAAGTGATCTGGGTTATTATATCTATTGGTCATTTTGATTATGATTATGAGATATTATGGATATGATGATATGTTATTTTGTTGTATTTACATAGACAGGGGTTATTGAATGGGTTATCCCGAGTGTGCAAGACTTTGGACATTGAGGATGCAAAGGCATCGATGAAACCTCTTGGACTCTGGATCGAGTCAGGGAGTGGATTATCGGGGTTTGAATGTTGTTGATATGACATATGTGCATATGATTAGATATTATGATGATTGATTATTATTGCTGACATGATTCGTTGATGGATGCAGGTTGACGATAGCTTGTCGATCAGACTCACATGTGGAGTAGAGGGGTCACGCAGGACAACCAAATACATTGAGGGAGAGGTGTGGCAACAACCCTGCCACAACCTACTAGAACTCCCGCCATGGCTCAAACTGTAGGTTAATGATTAATTAGTTCGAGAAGACCCATTATGCTGTGAGGGAAAACTCTGATAGTCACTCATGATGATTCTAAGGGGAGTGCAATAAGGCAGGGGAATTATTCCTTAGAGGCCCTTAGTCTCCCAAAATATCACCTGGTGGAGTATGGACTCTAGGGATTTGACGTCTACCAAATTCAGTCAAGAGGCTAGTGGCACCCTTGGAGCATGTGGTGCATCTTGAAGGGTATGTCACGCAAGGAAGACAGAAAGGGGCAAGTGGCACCCTTGGGGCACGTAGTGCATCTTGAAGGGCATGCCACGCAAGGAAAACAGAAAGAGGTGAGTGGCACCCTTGGAGCACATAGTGTGTCCTGAAGGGCATGTCGCGATTTTAACTGGTAAGTGAATAAACCTAGTCAGCCTTAAAATGAATGATATGATAAGTGAAGTTTAAAAACAATTTTTCCCTTAAAAATGTCGCCCAACCTAGTGAATTTAAAACCTAGGTATAAGTAGAACATGTGGTAAAAAAAATAATAATAAATAAACATGTAACAAGTAGGGGGGTAAGAAATTCCAATTTATTTATTAAATTCAAAATTATTATGGTGGATTAAATTTAAAAAAAAGGGGGTAATGGTTCTTTTTATCTACATTTGCTAATTTAATTTTTAGTTAAAAAGAAAAGAGTGTAAATGGTTGTTTTTATCTACACTTGCTAAATTAATTTTTAATTAAAAAAGAAAAATGGTAAATGGGTGTTTTATCTACAGTTTCTAAATTGATTTTTTTTTTTTTAAAAGGAAAAAGGGGGAAACTTAAAAGGAACAGGAAACTTAAAGAAAAAGGGAAACTTAAAGAAAAGGGGAAACATAAAGAAAAAAGTAAATGTCTAACTTAGTAAGGAATCTTGCCTTTGAAACTTTCTAATGTTGAACTCAACTAGGAATTAAGTAAGGCATAAGTCATTTAAGAAGTGTAAGGGAATTTTGGGACACCGAGGAGAATTTCTAGGAATGCTTTAGGTGGGTGAGGGAAATAAAAATATTTATTTAATTAATAGAATTGATTTTCTGGTGCAACTAGGGGATCGGGCGACATGTGTACATACGAGGTTTTTCAAAATTAATTAAATGAAAAAAGAATTTAATGTGAATTTGGGAAACTAATTACTTAAAAACTCTATAAAAAGGATGGAGGAGGAGAACTATGGAGTTGATCTTTTTGCATAACGTTATGCTGCTGAAATTTTATCTTCACTGAACTTTATCTTGTGGGAGTTGGGATACCCAGCTCGGGTAACGAGTGGTAGCTCGACCTTGCGAGGTGAGCTGGGTGATAGAATTCTCTGGTATTATGTGTGTGGCCCCTTTGTGGCTTGGGGGGCTCAGGGGGAAGAATATTACCCCTAGCGTTGGCTGGGAGGTGCCGATGAGGTCACATTGATTGGAAAGTAGGAGCTGGACGGAGCGCGCGCATGATAGGGACTTTAGAGCATTTGCATGTGGATAAGGTACGCCTGTTAAAGTTGTTACTTGCAATGAAATTTAAATTACACATGTTTATTTTTATATACTCGGTTGAAGATTTCTTTGCCATGAGATTTCTTGCATGTATGCATTCCTACAGTAATTGTAACCCCCTTGTCACTTGATTTATTCAGTAAGAACCATTGCTATACACTGTATCCTTTATTTATGAGTTGTTGCTTCCTTGCGCGTGGCCAGAATGAGGCCCAGACTCAAACCTTGTCTGCATTTTCTTTATTCCTTGATTATTGTTTTACTTCATTATTTGTTTCTCCACGGAGAAGATCTGGATGCATATTTTGTTTTTATCATTTGTCCCTTGTCCTTAAGTTATTAGTCTGTGCCTGAGCAGTCGGTCAGGATCCAAATCGATGGTCATCACTTTGGTGTTTAAAGACTTTTAGATTTAAATGCCCTCTTTTCCTGTGCATGGATAGTAAGTGAAGGAAAAATTTCTCCCAACTATCTATCCCTTACTTATCTCTGCATTTTTCTCTTATGATTAATCTCAAATATTTACGGTTATGTGAATGAGTATCCTTGTGTTTTTTATTGATTCATTGAGGAACAATTTATCTTTGTGTTTCTGTGAATGAGTATCTTTGTGTTTTGATCTATTCGTCTCTGATTGATTAATCTCTGATCTTTTTGTTTTCTTGTGCAAATCTCTCCGTCCTCCTCCAAAATGTTACTCCGCGATTCTATTTTATATACAACATTCACCCTAAGCATTTTTGTGGCACATTACACAACGTTCACACCCGATTTCGTGGCACATTACACAACATTCACCCTACACATTTCGTGGCACATGACACATCATTTCACACCAAATTTTCGTCGCGCTTTACACGACATTCACACTAAGAAATTCGTGGCACATTACGCAGCATTCACACCATATTTTCGTGGCGCTTTACACAGCATTCACACTACGAAATCCATGGCACATTACACAACATTCACACCAGATTTCTGTGGCACATTACATAGTGTTCACACCACAAATTTCATGGCATATTACACAACATTTACACTACACTTTGCATGGCACATTACACATAAATTACACCATGATTTCTGGCGATTTTACTTCTGCGATTTCAACATGATATCCTTATCACTGCGATTTCCATTTATTAGACAACATTATTCTTTTACTTTTGGACAACGATACTATTGACGAATATTTAATAGACACTAATATTTTAATAGAAAACATTATGTTTTGTTAGACAACGATGTTATATGTAGTGTATGACAACGATGACAATGAATTTTGTACATGATGTGTATGTTGTGTATTTATTAGACAACGATTTGATGCTTTTTGCACAATGATTTCATACCCTTTTTTCACAGTAATTTCATCCTTTCACATAGAGATTTTCCATGATTGAATAGCGTTAGACAACTACCTGTGTTGGACAACGATTCATCATTTCAGTTAGTGAATTTTTTATGGACAGAGAATATGGTAGACAACATTTTTATCTCATGTATTTAAAAGATAGTGATTTATATATAATATGTGACAGTGATTTTAGTTAGCGATTTTATACACTTAATATATACATTGAATGGACAACGAAATATATATATATATATATATATATATATATATATTTAATGGACAACGAAATTGAATGGACAATGAAATTGAAGGGACATCGAAATTAATATATATATTGAATGGACACTTAATTTATACATTGATTGGGAAGTGGAATTAATATATGTAATTGCACAACGCGTTAATGCTGGACAACGATGCCATTGCTAGGAAGCAATTCTAATGTTAGCACTATTGGACAGTGATTTTATGGGTTGATAGCATGTTGATTGATAGCTTTATTGAATAGCGATTTAATATTATGGGTAGCAATATCATGGATGGATAATTAATATTGTTGATAGTAAATGTTATTTACCCAACGATATTTAAGTATCAAATAGTGATGGCAGTTTACACAACGATATCATAAATTTAATAGACAACATGCATCATGTGTTTATAGATAGCAATATCATGTGTTTAATAAACCGAGATGTCATGTATTAATAGACTACGATGTTGTTGTTGACAACGAATATTATAGACATCGATAATAATGATAGGGTTGGAAGATTTAACTTAGGCTTATAACAAGAATTATATGTTAGGGAATGACAATTGCACTGAGACTTTGTTAATAAAATCCTAATTAATTAATAAATGACTTGAAAAAAGAGAGAGAGGATTTTTGGATTCTCTAGGGAATAATTCATAGATGGATAATTGCATCCTTTAATTGATGTATGATTGCATTAGAATTGGTTGCGCCAGGAATTTAATGTTATGTACGATTGTATAGTAGTCAGATTTCCCTTGCATCTTATTGACTTGTCGATTGGGTGCTGGATATAGTCTTCTTGTATTTCCGATAGATAATTTGGTATCCTAGTGCATTGGATCTTTCTTGGGTTATTGGTCTAGATAGGTTATGTTGCACTATGGTTACTGTCGCGCCTATTGCCTTGTGACGGCATGATTCTTGATGAGGAGATCATTGCATGCCCTGATGGATAGATGTGAATGATAACCTGGACGGAGTCTTCTGCTTCCCGATGTGAGCGTTGTTCATTGTAATGGATGTTGGTACCTGGTTTTGTAACGCCTTAATGCATTGGGTTTTGCGCGTCGTAGAGGTTTTCTAGTTACTAGTCGTAGATGCCACTATGTCGGGTTGTTGATGTTGTCGTGTATCTTGTAGGCATTGTCTTGATTGTGTCGAGCGGGTAGTCATTTTTATCTGTCTATTGATTATTGCACATTCATCAAGTTGCATTATGTGCTAGTGTATTGAGTTGTTGTTGTCTGTTTCCTGGTCTACGTGCGTTGTGTTCGTCGTCAAGTTGTGTTGTTTAATTGTTGTCATTGATTGTCTTCCTTCTTTAAATACAAATTTATTTTTTTATTTTTATTTTTCTTTTGCATTGAGTCGCTTGTAGTCATTAGGATGGGGTCATTACATATGGTATCAGAGTGGGTTCAACCCTATGACTATGGATCACCATGCTTTCCACTGTAGTAAACCCTTGAGTTCTAACTTAGTGTTAATTAAAACTTTAACCGGTCCATGAGTCACCTGTTGTTAGAGGATGTCGTGAAGGTTAGCAACGTGGTGCCAAGGGAGGAGGCACGAGGCCTCCAGTATCACCCGCACCAGAGGGTTCCAACCCCCAAGGAAAAGAACATGGCTTGAGCATGAGCAATTTGTCACATGGGATGCGTTGGGTCTAACAAGGTGCTTCCAGGGATTAGACTGAGGCCTAGAAAAACCATCTATACTAAGATAAGGCCAGGGTGTTGGCACCCCCTAAGGGTCCACCATGCGCTCTGGTCGGTACTGGTAGCATTCACCAAAAAATCGAGAAGGTCAAATTTCTCGATTTCTTTGGTGCCTCGGACAGCGCAGCCGCCGAGGCATGGTTGGAGAATATGGTGATGTGCTTTGCACTTCGTGAATATACTTCCAACATAAAGGTCTGCATGACAGTATTTCAACTAAAGGGGAGCGCTCTTCTTTGGTGGAAGACACTCCTACCGCAATTGAACATGGTCATCGAAGATGTGCCATGGGAACTATTCGAGGAATGGTTCTAAGAGATGTATCTACCGGAGGAATTCATTGAGCATCATTTTAATGAATTCAACGCCTTGCAACAGGGCGGTCGTACGGTGCCCGAGTACGAGGCCCATTTTATAGAGTTGATTCAGTATGCTCCACACGTGAATATTGAGAAACTTAAGGTCAACAGGTTCTTGTTGTCCTTAATGTCAACATTCATGCAAAGGTTAGGATTTTGATGCCTCAAAACTTGCATGATGTCGTCCAGAAGACCCTCATAGCAGAGGAGGAGCTTATCAGCGAGGTTCAGATCAAGACTCCAGTGAGACCACCAGGGTAGGTGTCATCTGGCGTGCAACAGCATTGGACACCAGCTAGAGATATTCCAGGATATCGTGGCTTCTAGAGAGGATCCACATTCACTACACCTCGACAACTATCACCTCAACAATAGATTCCTTATCGAGGACCAAAACACCAGCACCAACGTCGACCACAACAACAATAGTTTAGGCATGTTCAGGAGAACATACCAGGGTTCTAGGAATGTGGGTCGTCAGCTCCTACTTCGGGTACCAGGAATACTGGACCAAAGAAAGGGTGTTGGACATGTGGAGAGCCACATTACTAGCATGAATTCCTAGTAGAGAGGACTAGAGCATCTAGATCCGTTGGACCCACTACCATGGGAGATTTGGGCAAGGCCCATCAGATTCATGCAGTGGTGAATAACCACCAGGCAAAGCACCGATCGACTATGCTCGAGATGTCAGGTATCGTCGCTGACCAGACCTGTAGTATTTTAATAGATCGAGTTGTTACGAAGAATTTCATTTCTGGGGCAACACTAAAGAGAATTAATGTAAGGGAAATCGAACAAGATGAGTTTAGCTTTGTATAAATGGCTTCGAGAGCCAAACAGAAGGTTGGAGGGAAGGTTACATGTTGTAGCATTAACCTGGGAGAGTTTGTCACTAGGGCCATTCTGTACGTCATGATCTTAGGATCTTATGAAGTCATAATCGATATGGACTGGTTGGAATCGCATGACACGATACTCAACTGTAAGACAAAACGATTGATCTTGGTCGATGATGAGGGTCAAAGACGCATGATTGTAGGTCGGAACCAGGGATTTTCCATGAGGTTCATCTCTTTCTTGCAACTACATAAGAGCATGTGCAAGGGATGTAAGATTTATGTGATCCTTGCGTTAAACGAGAAGGGAGTAGCAGAAGGTATAGAACACCTTCCGATGGTGAGAGAGTTTGCAGACGTATTCCTTAAGGAGTTACCTGAAATGTCACCAGAGAGGGAGTTGGAATTTACCATAGACCTCAAACTGGGGACTGAACTGATAGCAAGAACGCCTTATCGGATGTCGACCCCGGAGTTACAACAGTTGAGAATGAAACTGAAGGAGTTGTTGGACCTAGGACTTATACGTCCAAGTGTGTCACCATGGGGTGCGCATGTTGTATTCATACAGAAGAAGGATGGGTCATGGAGACTCTGCATTGACTATCATCAATTGAATAAGGAAACGATCAAGAATCAGTATTTGTTGCCAAGGATTGGTGATCTATTTGATCAGATGAAGGGTGCGACAGTGTTTTCAAAGATCGACTTGAGATCAGTGTATCACCAGGTGCAGATCAAGGAGGATGAAATCCCTAAGACCACATTTAAGGAGAGGCTTGGACATTACGAGTTTATTGTTTTACAATATTGGACGAAAATTTGAACTAAAAACGGACCTCTCTGGACTACAACACATCTTTATGCAAAGCAACTTGAACGTGTGACAACGACATTGGTCGGAATTTCTTAGCGAGTACGATTTCAAGATTAGTTACATAAAGGGAACAATGAACAGAGTGGGGGATGCGTTGAGTCGGAGACCACACATATTTTCAGTGATGCCTCTTCAGACGAATCTACGTGAAAGGATTCTAACTTTACAGTGCGACGATGACTGGTACAAAGAGGTCAAGGATTTTATAGGACAAAACACCATGATGGTACCAAAATTTTAAGGATTTACTATGGATAGCAACGGATTATTGATATTTAAAAGTCAAATTTACACACCTCCCAACGACGACTTGAGGAGTCTGATCCTAAACGAGGCTCACAGAGAAGTGTACATGGGTCACCCAGGAGTCACGAAGATGAGGGAAGACCTTAAACCCTTATTATTCTAGAAAGGAATGAAGGCAGTCATAGTCAACTATGTGGCAAGATGTCTAGATTGTCAGTAGGTGAAGGCTAAACATAGACATTCAGCATGATTACTACAACAACACACAATTCCGTAATCGAAATGGGAGGTCATTTCGATGGATTTCATTGTTGTATTTCCACTGACGGCAAGGATACACGACTCAATTTTTGTGGTAGTCGACAATCTGACAAAGAGTGTTCATTTTATTCATGTGTGTACGACGTATCAGGCACTGACATAGCTAGAGTTTTCATCAGCGATATTGTGAGGCTGGATGGCGTGCCTAAGAGGATTATATCCGATCGAGGATCGATGTTTACTGGACATTTTTTTACTAGTTTCCAAAAGGCCTTGGGAACCCAACTTAAATTTAGTACCACGTATCACCCAGAGATAGACAGGCAGACCAAACGAACAAACCAAATCCTGGAGGATATGTTGCGTATGTACGTGATGGACCAACATAAGCATTGGGAGGAATTCTTTCCACTGGTAGAATTCACATATAACAACAGATATCAAAGCACTATTGAGATGGCGTCTTTCGCATTTCTTTACAGGTGACCATGTCAGACGCCTTTGAGTTTGGACCGACTTGAGAATAGGGTCTTAGTGGGACCAGAAGCGATCCAAGAAATGGAAGATAAAATGAAAACTATAAGACAAAGGATCAAGGAAGCGCAAGATCAACAAAAGAGTTATGCAAATGCACATCGTGTCGATCGTAGTTATGAAGTTGGCGATTGAGTCTTCTTGTGGGTGAAACCGCATAAGAGTTCTATCAAGTTTGGAAAGGGTGCTAAACTCTCTACTAGATTTGTGGGACCTTTGGATATTGTGGAAAGAAAGGGGCACGTGGCCTATCGACTAGCCTTGCCCGATTCTTTGAGGTGTATGCATGATGTTTTTCATGAATATGTTTTGAGACATTATATTATTGATCCTACACATGTTATTGACATGAGCTCCTTGTAGGTATATGACGAGGGTGCACTCACGGCAGAGCCAATCCACATCCTGGACCATCACATTCAACATCTATGGTGTCGAACAGTAGATTAGGACAAGGTCCAGTGAGACAACTATAGTCCACACTCAGCAACCTGGGAGGATGCATATGATATGCGCCAACAGTTTCCATTTTTGTTTGATAGATAGAATTATGATACTGTGATACACTTTATCTCATCACTTATATATTGTGAAACTTCGGGATGAAGTTTAAACCAAGAGGGGGTGTATGTAACATCCCGCTCTTGCGCACACTGAGCGAACTTATTCCTTGAGGACACTTGCTTGCAGGTGATCCAGGTTATTATATCTATTTGTCGTTTTGATTATGATTATGAGATATTATGGATATGATGATATGTTATTTTGTTGTATTTACATAGACAAGTGCTATTGACTGAGTTCTCCTGACTATGTAGGACTTTGGACATTGAGGATGCAGAGGCATCAATGAAACCCCTTCGACTCTGGATCAAGTCAGGGAGTGGACTATTGGGGTTTAAATATTTTCAATATGACATATGTGCATATGATTAGATGTTATGATAATTGATTATTATTGCTGACATGATTCGTTGATGGATGCAGGCTGACGAAAACTTGCCGACCAAACCCACATGTAGAGTAGAGGGGTCACACAGGACAACCAGGGACATTGAGGGAGAGGTGTGGCAGCGTCCCTGCCACAAACTACTAGCACTCGCACCATGGATTGAACTATAAGTTAATGATTACCTAGTTCGAGAAGACCCACGATGTCATGAGGGAGGACTGTGACAGTCACTCATGATGATTCTAAGGGGCACGCAATAAGGCAGGGGCCTTATTCCTTAGAGGTCCTTAGTCTCCCAGAAGATCACCTAGAGGAGTATTGACTCCAGGGATTTGAAATCTACCAAATTCAGTCAAGAGGTGATTGGAACCCTTGGAGCACATGGTGCATCTTGAAGGGCACGTCACGCAAGAAAATCAAAAAGAGGCGAGTGACACCCTTGGAGCATGCATCTTGAAGGGCACATCGTGCAAGGAAAAAAGAAAGAGGCGAGTGGCACCCTTGGATAATGTAGTGTGTCCTGAAGGGCATGTCGTGATTTTAACTGGTAAGTGAATAAACCTAGTTGGCCTTAAAATGAATGATATTATAAGTAAAGTTTAAAAACAATTTTTTCGTTAAAAATGTTGCCCAGCCTAGTGAATTTAAAACCTAGGTATAAGTAGAACATGCGGTCCAAATTTTTTTTAATAAATAAACATGTAACAAGAAGGGGGGTAAGAAATTCCAACTTGTTCATTAAAGTCAAAATTATTATGGTGGATTAAATTTTAAAAAAAAGGGGTAATGGTTGTTTTTATCTACATTTGCTAATTTAATTTTTAGTTAAAAATAAGAGAAGTTAAATGGTTGTTTTTATCTACACTTGCTAAATTAATTTTTAATTAAAAAGGAAAAAGTGTAAATGGGTGTTTTATCTACACTTGCTAAAATGATTTTTTTTTTGTTAAAAAGGAAAAAGGGGAAAAATTAAAAGGAATAGGAAACTTAAAGAAAAGGAAAAATGTAAAGAAAAAGATGAATGTCTAACGCAGTAAGGAATCGTGCCTTTGGAACTTTCTAATTATGAACTCGACTAGGAATTAAGTAAGGCGTAAGTCATTTAAGTAGGGTGCATCATTATCCATTATAAAATAAAATGCAAGCACCCAAAAAAGTGACTTGGTGTGCATGAATATGATACCTCGACATGTATCTATGTTGTTGGGCACACTAGGGTAAGGTAAAATGAAAACAATTTACCAAACAAATTTTCATTATTCCACTTGATTCAATGCATCCAAACTCTCTGACAAGCACAAGTGTTCACTTGTCTTCCAAGATTGCCCCATTTGTAGTGCTCTACAGTAAGTTTGATAGCTCCATTGGTAGATTCCCCACATTTATAAATTTTTGAAATTACATCGAATTTTAATTACTTCTCTATGGTAGAACCATGCCTTTTCCAGAGAGTAGAGCTAAAGTGAATTGTGTATTACCTTATTATTTATGTTGGACACAAGATTTATATAAGCGTGAAAGTTCATTTTTTATCAATATGATACATGTATAAGTAAAATGATGTGACCCTTGGATTTGTATTCCAATATGTCTATTGGTCTCCTAATGATCGCTTACATATTGTGACGTTTCATATTATTTCTCCAAGAAACCATAATGGATTATGTTTCCAAAATTCCCCCCCTTAATCCCAAGGGGTGTATGTGAGTCGAAGGTGAGAGATGATATCTAAAAGTGGGCAGCTAAAATACGGAAGTGTGCAATTGTTGATGGATGAATGTGCTCTCTAAATATAGTGGTTTTGGGATGACCACAAATTGAATGGCTAGTAGAATTTTATGTATTCTACTAAATGGTGGTGTTGGTTTAAGGAAGACCACAAACCAATCTTGTGGTTTAAAGATGACCACAAACTCTGGAACTCAATGGTTCTCGAAAAATTTGATGTCTTCTTCCTATTTGAAGTGCTCTTGAATGTTGGTTTAAAGATGACCATAATTGTCCTGTAGAAGAAGTTGAAATTCTTCTACTAAGTTAACGTTTAAGGAAAACCACAAATTGAATGACTACCATAAGTTGTAAGTCTTCTACTAAGTGGTGGTTTAAGGAAAACCATAAACCAATTACACTCTCTTGTCGGGCTCACTTCTTATTTCTCAAGCCCGATTGTCAATCATTGATGTTGTTCTCAACTGTCATGTTCAAGGTGAAAATATGCAAATACTTCCACTACAAGATAATTAATAATCAAAAGTGAATTCTATGGTATGACTAAGATATCTTCTTGACTATTGATGACCATCACCAAGAATCCATCCACCCATAGTGGTTCTTTACTCTTGCATATTTCTTGATGTTAGAACATTTGTTTGAAGGATGATTGTTCCTTCTGCAATGATCACAAGGATGAAGATCAAAGAACTCATATTCCATGTGGCCAAATCACTGGCATATCGAAATCTTCTCTTGAAATGGAGTAGATGAATGCCAACTTTCTTGAAGCAATCCAACACTCTACAACTAGATCGGTTTGGCAAAATATGGATTATGAAAAGTGACATCATTTTCATATACAATACTAGTTGTTCTTGTTATTTATGATTTCTTCCCAAGGTTTGATGATTTTCTTGGAAAGAGAAAGTTGAAATTCATCTATATTTGAATGTGGGGCCGTCTCACCGAGTTGTTGATGTTTTAGTTGTTGATCTGAATCAGACATTATCATCTTCTTCAAAAACATGGCTGCTCTGAATAAGGACCAGTTCACAATGTTGAAGATTCTTTTCCTCATGTACACTATGAAGAAGTTGATTCCAAGTTTGAAGTATTGTTGCTTTGGCTTGTGAAACTTGTGAGCATGTTACAATAGACTACATAGTTTCTTTTTGAGTGGTGATTATATTGTCCATAGAATAGAGGATTAGAGTGTTCAATAAATATAACAATTCTTCAACTTGAACCATTTTGAGATTGACTTAGACCTCAAGGGTTTCTTGCAACTTCGCCCTTTAAAATGTACTAGTTTACAGATAAAAAAAAAAAACATAATAATTATCAAACCATAATGAATAAATGTATACCAAATATGTGGTTGGAAGTAGCCAAGGTTAGTATCACCTTAAGTCTTCCTTATGTAACTTGATCTAGAAGATCAATAGATGTATTATGTGTTTTTAGCTATCACGTAGCTCAATCAATACAACAGAATCTAATGAATGAAGGAACTACACCGAGTCTCCCTACCAACACTTCTACTTTGAGGACTACTACCATCCCATGCCATAAGGATCCAATTCAACTATGAAGCCCTAATTGTTGGTGAGTCACTACAACATTTAATGTGAAGAATAGACCAAATCCGTTTCCATATACTCGCAGGGAGAACAACTTGGCTAGAATACTCTCAATCGTTTATATCTAAATATTTTCACCAAGAATCCAAGAAGATCTAAAGACTCAATCGTAGTTCGATTGCTCTTTTATTGTATCACTTCCAATATAAAAGTACAAAGCTCTCGTGTAGGATATATGCACGTTTTATGTTTTTCCAACTCACATATCTCTTCCCGTGCCCTAGGAGGAATTCGCTCTGAATTTTGATGGAATGCAATAGAGGGAGTCAATCAACTATTGTTCGGGATTGCCCCACACAAATTCTAATGAATTGTTTGTGAGGAGAAGATTGTTGGAGTCATCTAGAAGCATGGACAGTGGAGGCGTTTTCCTATGGTATTAATCTGCGAGCGATTTTTTGAACCCTAATGGAGGGTGAAGTTGTCGTCGGATGAAAAGACGAGGGTGAATTTTTCAACAAAATTCAGCTGTGAGAAGGGAGACGACAATGATATGTCTAGATCCGAGTACAGAGCAGGCGATAGAAAATGAGGAAAACGACTAGGAAATCCACTCCCGTTAAGATGTTTGATGGTACGCACCATAATAACGCAAAACAACCCTCAAGAGCGAGCCTCATAATATCCAGGAGCCACGATTTCATGCTGCGCCACTCTTCATATTTGAGTAACTGTTTCTATCCCTAGAAGATGATGCCTGTTTTCCTTATAATGCCACACTTCGGATGGCAAGGCAAAGGAAAATACATGCACTAGCGAAGACATTCTTTGATTGGATGCTCGACGTAGTCTGAATCTTGAATGCAGTGCTTTCACAAAGAGTAGAGGCGAGGGTAGAGAGGGTTACTCGAAGATTTGCGCAGAGAAGAGGGCGCAAATGACGCTAAGTAAAGCAGACTCTCAATTGCAAAATGGGGAACAAAGGCATTTCTCGACAGAAACCCTAGTAGATAGAAACAAGAAAATTAATGTGTGCCTAGGAAAGATAGCTCGTGGAGGGTTTTAGACAGGTGGAGACTAACGGTGCATGGAAAACTGGAAAACTATCACATAATGGCAAAAGGAATCATGCAGAAAAGCTATGGACAGCTACACATAGGTTAAATTGGCCTCAAATTTTGCCTTTTTTTAAAAACAAATTTCAATTCTGCTTGGTGTGCTTTAAATATTTGGCTAGCCCTGAATTCAATACTTCGTGTAAGTGTAACTTTGTGTAAGTGTATAGGAATCACTTTCATGTAGTCAAACTAATTGTTGGATAATTCCCAAAACATCATGGGATGAGAGAATTTGTCTCTTTTGCTACACTAAGAAGATAGAACTTGAAAAACACTTACTCTTGGATTGTTCTTCCTATACCTATATTAGATCCCAATTTAAAAATATTTTCGGCATTATCCACATTCTTAATCTCCTAACTCATCAAAACTATGGTGTTCTTGAAACACTTCTCTCATTGATTTTTGAACATAAAAATACAATTTTATAGAAATTGAAGTAATATCTTAACTTCTTAAGTTCCTATAGACCAAGTGTTGTGAGTAGAAGTTAATCATCACCATCATAGAAAGCATAAGTCTCATTATTTTTTTCAAATTCTCATTCACTTTCATTTTTCATTAATTTTGCATTTACTCTTGAGATTGGTTCAATGAATATTTCATTTTTCTCTATGAGGAATTTTTCATTTGATTCAAAAAGAAGTTATATCTATGTAATTTTTATTTTATTTTTCAAAATATCATTATCATTCTAGATTGCTACAAGTGACAACTTAACCACTAGTATATTCTAGGGAAATACAGATGTAATTTAACTATAATATACTCGTTATACATAAATATAAAAAGAATAAATAAAAATACAAATATAATTTAACTATAATATACTCGTTATACATAAATATAGAAAAAATAAATAATTACACATAAATATACAAGCAATATACATACACAATCACATAGATTCATAGAGAAAGAGTGAGCAAATAGTGAGACAAAAAATGGAACAACATTATGCTATAATCTCAAAATAATCTCCAAACAACCCCAATGAGCTAGGTTGAGTGATTGAACCCTTTCAAATTTATGTAGGAGGTTTTTAGGTCGGTTCTCAAAGTGCTTTTCCTCATGACATTCATGACTCAATGTCCCTTCTAAATTAAGCATTGGACATATGGAAGGGTTCCTTAAAAAAAAAAAAAAAAAACTTAGAAATAACCTTCATATGCTCAATAATACAATCTCATGTCCTTTACATAAGTCAGTAAATAAGGAAATAATTATAAGTATTAAATTAAAATTAATAAATGAATCAATTAACTAAGTCAGTAAAACTAATTGATCAATCAAATCTAATTATTAATTTATTTTCTCTTAAAATGTAATGACAAATAAATCACAAAAAAATATAAAAAACTTAATTTGATTAATTTAATTGATATAAGAATAATCTCAATAGAAATAAATATGTATGAGAAGAATTGTTTCTATAACATTCACATAACGTATGAAATATTTCTCAAATATAATGAAAATAAATATGAGAGGAATTCTTTATAACATTCACATAACCAAAACAAAAGTATGCAATATTTTTCAAATATGATTCATCTTTCATTTGTCTTATACACATATAAGGTAGTAATCAACTACGATAAGGATAATGACACTGGTATAATTAATATTATAATATGTATATTTTAAATTTATTTTTTAATATTCATAAAAGTATCATTTTACAAATAATTATGGTTATAATTTTTTTTTTCTTTATTTTCATATTTGATTTTCATTCATTTAAAATTTATATAAATCTCAAATTCTGATTTAATTCAACCTCACACATTTTAATAATTATAAAACCATAGAAAATATTACTTATCTACAATAAACCTTATATTTTTAGTTATGCTTTTTAATTCTTATAGTGATAATTATTAGTTCACTAAAATCACATGTTTGTTGAGAGTTAACATCCTTGTCCCTTATTGACCAAGCCAATTGAAACTGACCAAGCCAATTGAAACTGAGGGTACCAAAACACTTTCCTTCATAGACCATCTAACATGCTCATAATGTTCTTAAACAACGTTTCCTTTATGGAGCAAGTCACGCCCTAATAATGGGTGGAAATACTTGTTACTTTGTAGAGTAGATAAAAAATCTATTCAAGTCAAAAAAGTTTGTCTTTCACAAATAAATTAATATGGTCATTTAGATAATTAAAGCAAACTACATCTCTCCCTCTCACACACAGATATAGACACACACACCAAAATACATGCTCTTTTATGGTTTAATATTTTCTCTTTCTTTTGGCGTACAAAAAATGAAAAAGGAGAGAAAAGTGTTCATTAAATTTTTCTTTGGTGGGTAAAGGAGTCCCTTTACCATAGTTATATTTTATTGAATAATTCTCTTGAATTTCGAAAGAGGGATGAAGGGAACACTAAGAAAAAAAATATAGAATGTTGGGTCTCTTTGGTAGACTTGATTTTAGAGATATCCTCTCATAGAAATGAAAAAGCTCCTCAATATTTGAATATGTGCATATGTGTATGTGTATGTTTATATATTATATACGTACCAAAATAAAATAATCAAACAAAGCGTAAACAAATTTACACTATAAGTAAGAAGAATAAATAAATTATGTCTCACATTCCCTAAGTATAAGGAAGTCTGATACATTAGAATATGATTATTAAAGTGTTTCATTTAAGTGTTGGGGAGAGACTTATCTAAGAGTTGGAAGAGAGATGCTCAAAACTAATGCAATGTATAATCTTGAAGCCTAAAAGCATAAAGAAATACCTAAACAAGAGGTGAATGTTATTTACAACAAATAAAATACCTTCATAAGAAAGTGCAATGGTAAAGTCGCATAATAGAGTGATTTCTTAAAACATGTGAGAGATATAATATACTAATCTACAAAAAGATAGAGTAATGTAATAAATAATTTGAGGAGTTCAAATATGCAAATTAACAAAGGTGTAGTTTATTTAAACAGATATAATTATTACAAAACGATAGAATATTGTAATAAATAAGTTGAGGAGGAATTCAAATATGCAAATTAACAAAGGTGTAGTTCATTTAAACACATATAATTATTAGTGTATCATGTTAATGCAATCCATAATTATAAGCTACAAAAAATTCCTTATAAAATCCAACTTGTGAATGTTGACCCCCTAATTGTAAGGAAAATGAAGATAATATATGCATTACAACAAAAGTTAGTTCTATGTACAATAAGAAATCACCCTCCTTCATTTCCATTGAATTGGTTTGATTGTGGTAAATACATAACAAAAATAAGACTATTTTTTTTCCAAATTTTACTTATAAATAATCACAACTTCCAAATATTAAGGTTTTTCATTGCCTCAAAAGATAAATCCTAACTAACTTTATAAATAAAGCACAACTGCCCAAAATTAGGGTTTGTCATTCCCTAAAAAAAAATTAAATCCTATTAATAATACAAGATATATGAGATCTACGGGACGAGCCGACTTCCTTTCTACAATGTGTGATTTGGTGCAAGGATGACCAAAAGGCACTCCACAGTGGGTTGGATCCACTAAGGATGACAATCCATTCATAAAAAAAACTAAGGATGACAATCCATTCATAAAAAAATATAGTTATGAAACAAAAGGTCCTACTACTAATTAGAGAGAATACAAAGAATATTAATAAGAGTGTATCTGATACATAATTTGAATGCGGGAATTTATCCTCCAAGAAGGGAAATATTGAATGGATCGACTGGAAACTCTTCCATTCAGTCAAAGAGGTTGGGTAGGTATGCTTTCTTTAGGTGATATAGTCTTACTCGTACAGATTTACAGCTGGCGGCTTCCAGCCGAAGAACTAGCTAACAAGAGTAATAATACAAGATATAGGTTTCTAATAGCCTCAAAAATTAAATCCTAACTAACTTTATTAATAATATCATGCAATATGTCACATAATGCCATGGGTGCTATAAAGAAATCAAAATAAGATTTTATCTCGTAAAAATTATCAACAAAAAGTCGTTGAAATTATATATTACAAAATACATAATAATTTCACACTAATGAAGTGAGCACTAAAGGGTCTCTAATAGCCTCAAAAATTAAACCCTAACTAAATGATGCAATATGTTACATGATGCCATGGGTGTTATAAAGAAATGGAAATATGATTTTATTTAGTAAAAGTTATTAACAAAGAATTGATGAAATTATATATTACAAAATACATCGTAATAACTTCACACTAATGAAGTGAACACTTAAGAGTTGATGAAGTTGAATATTACAAAATACATCGTAATGACTTCAAACTAATGAAGTGAGCACTTAAAGCTAGATTAGATAATCAAAATAATATACTTAAACCATACTAGGACGTTATCATAAATGCTAAGTGATAAACGTTAAGTGAGTTATCATACTAATGATTAAAGTCTTTATAATCATCCTAAAAAAATTATACAATTAAATAAGATAAAAAATTAATATATGAATAATACGTGTACACTATATATTATATATAATTTAAAATAATTATTATCTATATACATGTGATTAAAAAATATATACTATTAAATAAGATAAAAAATTAATATATGAATAGTACGTGTACACTATATAATATATATAATTTAAAATAATTATTATCTATATACATATGATTAAAATTCATAAAAAATAAATTAATTAAATTATATAATAAAAAGAACATTTTTGTTACTTCTTCTTCATCATATATATATATATATATATATTATATATATATATATATAAAATTAAAACTCATAAAAAATAAATTAATTAAATTATATAATAAAAAGAAGTAAAATATTTGTTACTTCATCATATATAAAATGTAATATATATATAATTAAAGTGTAAAAATAAGTAAAATATGTAAATAATTGTATGTAAATAAAATTATTTTTTTTTAAATAAAAAAAGGATAATTTCTATTAAAACTTGTCAAATACAAAAAAACATATGTAAATAGTCTGTCAATTGTTTCGTTGAGTTAGCGGAAACCGAGATAGATGGCAAATTGTGATGTCCAAGTCAAAATTGGCGGTCTGCCATCATCCCTACCAAAACGAAACCAGGGAAGGTGGCGGACTAAAGTCTTTACACCACTGTTCACAACAGACATGAAAACTAAACTCGAAGTAAAAATGGACATTGAACTGGAAATTAAACAAGCATCTAAACAAGAAATTGGAACCACGTTGTAGTAGCGCAAGGAACCTGACTGAACTCCAATCCATAGAATTACCCGTAAGCATCGGATGTTGTGTCAGTAGGGTCGTCGTTGAGAGGCCCATTCCGAGTCTGCAGCACAAAAGGCCTTGCACACGTCGAGCATTTTTGCCCATCTAGTGCATTTGAGTATGCCTCATATAACATGCCGATACGTTGGTGCATGAGTATGTCGCGGTGGATCTGATCCTCCATCTGGCTTCGAAGCTCGAACACTAGCGCCGGTTGCTCCAGGTGGAAGATTGGCAGGGGGCCTTTCCATGGTTCTGGGATTGTCGTGATAGGTGGTGGCGCTAGGACTGCGCCACCCTCCACCGTTGCGCCACCGTCAACCTCACCTGTAACCTCATGTGCGCCATCCTTGTCTTTTGTTGTCCCAAAATTCTCCTTCGTCCTGAGCTCCTCGTCCTCCTCTGTTGCGCTTAATATTTTGAAGTCACCTCAAAGTGTAGCGTTCTGGGAGTCAAGGTGGAGGAATTCCTCCGAGAATTCCTCCTCCACTGTGGAAGTTAATGCATACCCCCTTCTCTCCTAAAGAGTCTGCAACCTCTCGGTCAAGGATCTTAATATCTTGAGTTGTATTAGCTCTTTCAGGCCTTTAATGGGCTTGGAACGCTTTACAGAGGTCCCTTTTTCTCTTTATCTACAAGTCCTATGGAACCCACGGGCCCCTTCCTTAGCACTTTTAAAACTCTGAGTTTCTTGGCGCTAGCCCCTTTCCACTTGTCCCACTCCTTCACGTGACCTCGGGCTATGGTCGAGGGCTAAGCCTCCAAGCGCTTTGCAAATTCGAGTTATGGCTGCCTAGCATGCAGCTGGTTTCTTTATATGTGAACTTTGAACTAGCGGAGTTGCTCAGAACCATATCTGCAGTACTCGCCGCCTCTGACAACCAACAATGGCGATCTCTTCGCACTTCGCAACTTAGGGTTTCTACTGCCTTGAGTGCAGTTGGTCTCTTTCTACATGAACTCCGAACCGAGGAGTTACTCAGAACTAGATCTACATTTCACACCCCCTCCTAAAACCAATGGTGGCGACCTCTTCGTGACCTCGGGTTTTGAGATTCTTGACTCTTCGATACTCAGAATCCTCCGATCCACGAATTCCCAAAAGAACCCACAGCTAACAATCGCATAACTTTTCCTAGATCCGACGGCCTGGGACAATCTCACTTCCTCTGAACGGATCCACGGTCCAGATGGAATTTGGGTTCCGTAACATTGGAAGATTTGCTTCCCTCACAAACAAAAACTTCCGAACATGTGAAGTCCGAAGGATTTCGAGATGTAATCTCCCTCCGCCTTTTTTAGATCTAACCTCTGTTCATGGTCCCGATTGCTTCCGAAGGGATCTCAACTGTCACTTCACAACTTTCAACATATTTCTCTCTTCCTGTTGATTCTTGGTCACTATCTCTCCTGAGCTTGATTCTGACGCACTCCTTGCGAACTCGGAATCTCTGACGAATTCTGGTCTTAGTGATTTCTTCAAAATAAATCTCTTTACACACTCCTTGCGCTTCATAATATCGTTCTCGACACTTAGTTGATTCTTTGAATCTATGCACTCCTTGCAACAAATTCTTACACAATACTTAGCTTCTTGCGGGTGACTGTGCACACCTTGCAACAATCTCTTTTCACTCCTTTCAAATGGAAAGTTGCATGCTATATCTTCTGATCTTCTGAGTCGAAATAGACTCCGTGGATGCACTCCTTGCGGAAAATATGCACAACTTGCATGAACTCAACGAAGAGAAACAATTGAAACTTATCCAAGCTTTTCACAATTTCATATACTCGACAACATAACTCATTCATTCAAGAAAACAAAATAACAAGGAATTGTAAACAGTAGAAACACCATGCATTTGGATCAATTTTCCTCTATTATATTCATTCAAATGTAAATAGCTATATCTATGATAAAACAACAACTAAAAACTTAGCAACTAAATCACAAAAATCTCCTACTAACTTGCAGTAGCCTCATTCGGGCATACAAAACCTCTATTTATCCTAGAGGGCTTCTAGGGTTCCCTCTGGCTACTCGTCTACTCGGGAAAAAAAACTATCTGCTACTTAATTTCCATTACATTAAAGTCTAGGAGTGAAACTCCCAGATCAATCATGATCAATCAACTCCCAAGCGTTTGATCTTCTTCGGTTTTTCAATCAGTTCAAAAAACATTTGCAAGAAACGTCAACGTTTAAGATTCTGAACATTTCAAAAGGCACGCTAAGGCGTTGAGTTGTCTCTCAACGTGTGCTTGTTGACGATGCTCTTGCATCATACTTCCCTGGAAAAAAATTCATGGACTCTTGTCCATGAGCTCCTGCACTGATTGTCCATGCATCTGGATATCAACTTCATTTACTCAACTGGCATATTCTATCGGGTGTCCCTTCCACTTGACCAAATATTCAAAATAGGTCTTCCTCCTCATCTTCTTGCCAATCCTCTGATCAACGATCTTCTCCATCTATGGATTTTCTTCTACAGGAATTTGCTTTTCCCATTGAATCTTCTCTTGATCTTCTGATCTCATTGTGTCATTTTCCCTGTAAGGATATATGTCTGATATGTTGAAGATGGGAGATATACCCACATCATTTGGCAACTCAATCTCATAGGCATTTGCATAAAACTTCCTTACTATCTTATAGGGTCCTATCTTCTTCATCTTCAACTTGTTATATGTTCCTCTTGGAAACCTTTCTTTCTTGAGATGTGCAAGAACTTGATCTCCTACTTCAAATTTAAGCTCCCTGTGATGTTGATCAACTCTGTGCTTGTACTCTTAGCTAGAGTTCTGCAACTTCTCTCTGATCCGACTATGGAGATTTTTCATTTCTGCAACAAAATATTCTTCTCCAGCACTTCTGATCTCGGTCTATCCCAAGTCTCTCAACTCAGTTACTCCTCTTGGCTACATTCCATATAGTATTTGGAATGGACTCTTCCCAGTGCTCCTGTTTGGCGAGTCATTGCATGCAAATTCTTCTTGTGGCAGAATCTGATCCCATTGATTATGATTCTCAGTGACCAAACTCCTCAATAAGTTCCCCAAACTTTTGTTCACCACCTCATTCTGTCCATCTACTTGAGGGTGATAAGCTAAGATGAAGGAAAATTTTGTCCCCAACTTCTTCCATAGTGTTCTCCATAAATGACCAACGAATTTGGTATCTCTGTCTGAGACAATACTTATGGGTAATCCATGAAGTCGAACAAATTCCTTGAAAAATAAATCTGCAACATGTGTTGCATCAGTAGTCTTCTGGCATGGGATAAAGTGTGCCATATTTGAAAATATATCCACTACCACAAATATGGAATCATATCCTCTTTGTGTTCTTGGCAGTCCCAACACAAAACTCATGCTTATTGCATCCCAAGGCCTCTCTAGTATTGGAAAGTGTTGATATAATCCAGTGTTTTGTCTTTTTCCTTTTGCATGTTGGAAGATTCTACATATGTCCACAAACTTTATCACTTATGTTCTCATACCTAGCCAGTAATACGCACTTCTCAACTGTGCAAATGTCTTATCATGGATGAAATTTCCAGCCAATCCTCCATTATGCTTTTCCTTCAAAAGGTTATCCCTCATTGAGAATTTTGGTATGCACGACTGATTTCCCTTGAACAACAATCCCTCTTGAATCATATACCATGTCCACTGGCTCTTGTCTCTTAGCAAAGGATTTTCACATGCTTCATATGCTTCCTTGAAGTCTGGATCATCACTATACATTTCCTTAATATGTTCAAACCCTAAGGTCTTCATCTGAAACTCTTGCAGAATCAAACATCCCCTACTTAATGCATCAAAAAATTTGTTAGCATTTCCATAAATATGTTTTATGACAAAAGTAAAATTCTACATAAACTAAATCCACTTTGCATGCCTCTGATTCAATTTTTCATGTCTGGTTATGAATTGTACAACTTGGTTATCGTTATACAAGACAAATTCCTTTGGAACAAGGTAGTTCCTCCATTTCTTCAAGGCTTGAATTATCGCATAGAATTATTTATCATATGTGGAGTACTTTCTCTTAGTCTCATTCAGTTTCTCATTGAAATATGCAACTGGTCTATTATCTTGGCTCAAGACTGCTCCAATTGCAACTCCACTTGCATCACATCTCACTTGAAATTTCTTTCCAAAATTTGGTAAGACCAGAATTGGTCTTTATGTTATCTTGTCCTTCAATATATTGAAGCTCCTCTCGGCCTCGTCTGTCCATTTAAAATACTTGTGCCTCTTCTTCACTATGTCCATCATTGGTGCACAAATTCCATTGAAATTTACGATGAACTTCCTATGGAAACTTGTTAATCCATGGAATATTCTCACTTCAAACATACTCCTTGGTGATGACCATTATTTGATTTCTTTCACCTTCTTTGGATCCATCTTCAATTCATTTGAAGAGATCACAAAACCCAAGTAAATGAGTTATATCTTCATAAAAGATGACTTCTTTAGATTTATCAACAGCTTCTCCTGTTGTAGTATCCTCATCACTAATGTCAGATGTCTCAAATGCTCCTCTTTAGTCTTGCTAAAGACCAGTATATCATCCAGATATACAACCACAAACTTGCAAATGAAATCTTCCAGTATTTCATTCATCAACCTCATAAAAGTACTTGGGGCATTTGTTAAGCCAAATGGCATAACAATCCACTCATACAACCCTTCATTTTTCTTAAAGGATGTTTTCCACTCATCAACTTCTCTCATCCTTATCTGGTGATATCCACTTTTCAAATCTATCTTAGAAAATAATTTTTCTCCACTTAAACAATCCATTAAGTCATCCATTCTTGGGAAAGGAAATCTATATCTGATGGTGATCTTGTTTATGGCTCTCAAGTATATACACATTCTCCATCCCCCATCCTTCTTTGGACTCAAAACAATTGGTATTGTGCATGGACTCAAGATCTCTCTGACCAAACCCTTGTCTAAAAAATCCTAGACTTCATTCTTTACCTCTTCATTCTCTTGAGGTTTCAATCTGTATGCTACTTTGTTTGGAAACATTTCTCCTGGTATCAAATCAATATAATGGATGGTACTCCTGATGGGTGGAAATGAGTTAGGCAACTCTTTCACTACTATGTCAGCAAAATTCTCCAATAGTTCTTGAACTTCTTCATGCAAATCATCCATCAAAGTACTTGTAAGGAAAAATATGGGTTTCCTCACCACAAGAAACTGAATCTCCTATTCCTTCTTGAATTCTCTCAGGAGTTCCTTCCCACTCATGAGAAGTATGCTTATCTTGGATTCATATTTTACTTTATTCTCCTCTATTGGCATCAACATGTGTGTCCTACCATTCTTCTCCAAGGTGTAAGTATTTTTCCTCCCATAATGAATGACATTTTTGTCAAACTTCCATGGTCTTCCCAAAAGAAAATGACATACATCCATGGGAATCACATCACACATAAGTTCATCTCTATATCCTCATGTCTTAAATTAAACGAGGAAGTATTTAGTGACCATTACCTGGTGTCCTTTATGCAACCATGAGACTTTATATGGCTTTGGATGTGCAGTTGTCTCCAGATCCAATTTCCCCACCATCTTTGTGGATACTAAGTTGTCAGTTCTCCCACTGTCAATTATCATCTTGCATACTCTGTCTTTAATCTTGCAAGCTGTCCTGAATAGACTATTCCTCTACACTGGCTTTTCAATTTTCGACTATGGTTTTAAGAGAACCTTACTCAACATCAAGGATGTTCCATCCTCTACACCTTCTGCTTCAACATTCCTTTTTTTTTGCTTCTGAAATGTGAGATTCACCTTCTGGGTAAAATCATGAAGCTGGGTAACACTTTCGTGACAATCAGGTCTCCAAAATTTCTAGTGGCCATTTTTCGACTGAAAAAATGTTGCTACGAATTTTTTCGGTCGAAACCTTTTTTGGCCGAAAATTTGCACGTCAAATTTAACGGCACCCTTGAAATTCATGCACAATTTTTTTTGGATGAATTATTTCCCCATGGTAAGCATATTTCGGTCGAAAAAATTATTTTTAACGGATTCCGTTAAAAACTAGGTTTTAGCTGAAAGAATATTTCGGCCGAAAACCTGAAAATGACACTGTTTGCAGGAAACTGCAAATTATCTCCATCTTACTTCCTCTTTGGAGGTAGCAGACTCCTACAAATACTCAAAATTTGGTTTCAAAATTGATACCAACATTTTTAAAATTGAATCTACTTTCATTGGGTATAGCTTGTTTTCATTTTCATTGCTTTTATCTAATTTTATTTAATTTTATAAAAAAA
>ML783134.1:1203653-1229998 GCA_009831015.1 Picea engelmannii | reverse complement strand
TTTAAAATCTGCAATGTTTTCAGCTTGGTCAACTTAAAAAAATTCTAGAAATTATAATATTCATCCGTTAGATTCAAAATTATAGTCATAATAAAATATAGTCTTTGTAGATTGTTGCAGTATATTTCATTTCTTAAAAACATAAGTTTAATAATATATACATTGTTGTGGAAAATAATAACTCATTATCATTCCTTCCATGTTTAAGGAACATACTGTTAAACAATTGTCAAATTGACATATCAAATATTTATAAATTTTTTTTGAAAAATAGTCATTCGAAAGATAACAAAATTATTCTGAAGTTTTGTTTTCACTGTAAAGTGAAATTCTAAATAAAAAAAAAACATTTGTATGCTGGAAGTTGAAGAAAATGTGAAAATGCAGTTTTTTTTGTCATAAACAAACAAAAGTGTTACCCATCTTCATGATTTTACCCTTCTCCTTCTTTCTTTTTCTCAAGACATTCCCAAGACACGTGTCCTTTATTTCCACAGGCATAACACCTTACTTCTCCTCCTCTTCTTCATCCTCTTTCTCTAGAAGAACTTCTTCCACCACCTTGTCTTCCTCGGGAAATTCCTCCTCTTTCTGAGTGACTGTGTGGTTTATCAGTCTTGTCTTTGGATTTACGTGTCTTATTATTGGCAGATCCCTTGCCTTTGCTTGGGCTTCTGCCTCTATTTCGTTGACTCTATTTCCTGTCGAACTTCTCCTCTGTCTTCATAGAAATTTGATAAGCATCTTCTATTGTCTTCACTGACATCATGTTGATCTCATCCTGTATTTCATACCTCAATCCATTTATATATCTGGAAACCTTTAAATCATCTTTCTCTCTTTGTCCAGTCCTGATATTAAGCTTGTACAACTCCTCCATGTATTCTTTCACTGTCATACCCTTATGTCTCAGGTTTTGTAACTTCCTGAACATATTTATCTGATAATCTTTGGGCATGAATTTATCCTTCATCTTGGCTACCACTTTGTCCCAATTCTTTATCTTTTGTTTTACTTTGCTTCTCCTCTCAACCTGCAGTTCATCCCACCACAGTGTTACATGTCCTTTTAGTCCAGTGACAGCATGTCACACCTTTTTCTCCTCATCGACATCTTCATAGTCGAAATATTTGTCTATGGATCTTATCCAATCCAACAACTCTTCAGCATCCAAGTTGCCTTCATACATTGGGATCTCTATATTTTCTCTCGCTCCCAGTTTAACTATCCCTCTCAAAAAGCATTCCTAAACAACATTTTCCCCTACATCTTCTTCAACTTCGAGTTCTTAAATTTCTGCATCACTGATGTCCCCAGCATCAAGTGCCCTCCTCTACGCTGCCTCCATCGCCTCTAATATTGCACGAAGCTCTCTCATTTCTCTTTCTACAATGCAATTGGTTAAAGCTGGATCCACACGTCTCCTTGGTGGCATTGTGTTGACTATCTCTAACACACAGAGTACACCTTCGAGATCCTATTTGTTTCCTGAAAATAATTTCAAGCTCTGATACCACTTTATACAGACCCCCCTTCTCTCCTAAAGAGTCAGTGACCTCCCAGTCAAGGATCATAGTCTATTGAGTTGGATTATCTCTTTCAGGCCTTTAATGGATCTGGAATGCTTTACACAGCTCCCTTTTTCTCTTTATCTGTAGGTCCCATGGAACACGTGGGCCCCTTCCTTAGCTCTTTTACAAAATCCAAGTTTCTGGGCACTAGCCCCTTTCCACTCGTCCCACTCCTTCATGCAACCTCAGGATATGGTCTGGGGCTAAGCCTCCAAGCGCTTTGCAACTTCAGGTTCTGACTGCCTAGCATGCAACTGGTTTCTTTATACGCAAAATCCAAACAAGAGGAGTTGCTCAGAACCATATCTACGGTTCTTGCCCCCTCCGACAACCAACGATGGAGATCTCTTCGCACTCCGCGACTTCGGGTTTCATCTGCCTTGAGTGCATCTGGTCTCTTTATATGCAAACTCCGAACTAGCAGAGTTACTCAGAACCAGATCTACGATTCATTCCCCCTCCTAAAACCAACGGTGGTGATATCTCCGCGACTTCAGGTTTCAGGATTCTTGACTCCTCGATACTTTGAATCCTCCAATCTCTGAATTCTCGAAAGATCCCACAACTAACAATTGCATAACATTTTCCAGATTTTACGGCCTAGGACGATCTCAATTACTCTAAACGGATCCACGATCGAGATGGACTTCGGGTTCCGTAACTTCGAAATATTTTCTTCCCTTGTAAACAAAAACTTTCGAACATGTGAAGTCCGAAGGATTTCAAGATGTAACCTCCCCGCGCCTTTTTGATATCTAAGGGTTGTTCATGGTCCTGATTTCTTCCGAAGCGATCTCAATTGTCACTTCGTAACTTTCAACATATTTCTCCCTTCCTATTGATTCTTGGTCACTATCTCTCATGAGCTTGATGTTGGAAATATAACTAAGAGGGGGGGGGGGTGAATCAGTTATGTATATAAGCTTGAAACTTTTCCCGTGATTTTTTATTCTTTCTAGATTATTATTTAATGTGTTTTTGATAACTTAACATGCATAGATATACAATGATCAGTCACACAGAATACACAGAGACACTGATTTTCCCGAGGAAACCCATAAAGGGTGAAAAACTCTTCTTCCTAGGATGTCAATCAAGCTCCAACTTTCATGTACATCACAGTATTTGCGATCCAACATAAATATGAGGCTACAACCTCTGATAGCAAGCTACAACTTGCAGAGAGAAACAACTCTCAGATTTATCTAGCACCAACTAGATGGAAGCACCAACTCCCAGGTTTCTCTAGAACCCACTAGACGGAAGCACCAACTCCCAGAATATCTTCTAGCACCAACTAGAATTTAGAGGATTCCAATCCTCCCTAGCACCACCCTACCACCCTGATTGAATCTTAAAAAACTTTACTTACTTGCTTTGTCTCTGATATGATCTGTTACAGCTCCATGTCTCCTCTGCCTTCTTCAACTTCCCTGCTTTGTTCCTCTTCTGCATCATTCTACTTCTATGCATTGCTTCGCTTCTCTCTATGCACAACAACGTATGTGTTCAACTTCTCTTATGCATTTTATATTATGTGTTGCATCTCCATGCTCTTCACTGTGCCACTCATCTCCACTTCCAACACCTCTCTGCGTCTTCTGCTACCCACAACCATAGCTATCGGACCAACAACTCTTCTTCTTTGTTCTGCATGTCTTTCTCATGCCAAGTTCTCTGGCAGATCATCATGGCAAATCTTCGTCTTCTCTGGCCTTACTGAATCTCTTCATCATGAGTGGGTGTTATCCTAAGATTCTTTGTCTTCTCTGGCAGTCAAAACTTTTCGTCTTCTTTGTTAGTTATAGCTAATCAATTATGGCCTCTTTGGATTCTAGGCCCCTTTCTTCACATGACCATTAGCGGTGACCAAACGCCTATCCAAAAAGGTGCTTCTTGATTTTTGTCTAGTGAGCATTGGCTCCATTTCACGATATGACCTTGGGCTATGAGCTTCATGTGACCATGCAATTTTGGGCCCATCCATAGGTGGTTTGAGGGAAACCCACTTTTCTCTCCGCAATTCACTACGAGCCTCCACGCGTCCTTTCTCCAAAACTGTGGTTTCAATTGCAGTCGTCTCATGAAAAACTAAGGCCCGAGCATGTTTTGGCTCCGCAATGGAGCATGACCATTGATCTCTAATCCCTTGGTGATGCCTCTCGGTCAATGGTTTTTATCAGCCTTCCTTTCCTGTCTTCCACACACGATCTCAAAAGTAATGTTCGCTCATATTCAATCCCCATCGATCTTATGATATAGACGATGCTCCTGAATGGGCGGTTCTGATATTTACTCTCAAGTCTATGGACCAGATATCACCTTCCTAAATCAATGGCTGAGATTTTCTTCGTGATCCAAGCTCCGGGAGTTTCAAATCTCAAACTGTGTTGTTGC
Organism: Picea engelmannii; assembly: GCA_009831015.1. Lineage (NCBI taxonomy): Eukaryota > Viridiplantae > Streptophyta > Pinopsida > Pinales > Pinaceae > Picea > Picea engelmannii. The sequence continues at coordinate 1,226,030 of ML783134.1, read as the reverse complement.
TGACTAGATATCTTCTAGAATGGAATATCTACTGACATATGTCCTCTTTGAATATATGATCAAGATCTCCTCCACGAGTCTGGGCTTCGGGACTTTCAATTCTCAAACTCCGGTTGCTCCCAGAGCATTTCACCCAGAGTCCATGATCCAATGACGCATGCCCCTTTAATCCAATGACTATCCTCTGCTCTGGAACTTCGGCTTTCGACAATCTCAAACCTTCCTTCGCATTTTCCCGGAGTTGACAATCCTCCGATGCATGTCCCTTTCGGATCAACGGTCACGATCCTTTTGCATTTTGGTTGTTTGGACATGAGCCAACCCTAACTCTTCCAACTTTCGATATCTGAAATACTCTAGATCAACAGCCCACGATCCTCGGTGATCTAACAGTCTAGATCTTATCGAGACTTTGTGTTTCACGAAGTTGGAGGACTACTCACCTCCCTACTTCTGATTCCCAAAATCACAATTGCGTTAGATCAATGACCCACAATCCTTTGTGATATGATGGCCTAGATATTTTTGCGACTTCGCATTTCAGAGTTTCTGTTGTGATTTTCCTTGATTCTCCCAACTCGTGAAATTCGAAATACTCCATGTTAGATCAATGGTTGAGATCTCTCCCTTTGACTGATGGCTGTGATCAAATCTTGATTTCTTGTTTCACGACTTCAAAGGTTAGAGAACCTCCTTCCTTTGAATTTTCAGTCAGCGAAATGTTGATCTCTCGCCATGTGTCCTCTGGATCCAATGACTCAGGTCTTATTGCGATTTTGCATTTCCCGGAGTTAGAGAATGGCTCTCGGCCATTATCCTCTTCACAGTTATACTAGATCCGACGATTGTTGGTCCTCGTCGCTCAGATCCAATAGATCAGATCTATACTTCTCCCATGGAGCTTATGCTCCTTCCCGACTTGGAATAATTTCTTAGTGTCAAAGGACTCGACCTTTGATCCTTCTGTGAGTCTTGATGACTTTGGGACTCGTCTGCATTTCTGAGAACGCAAAGCGCTACCTCTTCTGAGCTTTGATCTCTGCATCATGTGCCTGTAATCATTCCATCATTGCTATTGTTCTTGTCTGTAAACATGCAATTGACATTGTTTTTCTTTCCATCAATGACAAGCACACTCTGCCTATAAACATGCCAACAATCTCCCCCTTTGGCATTGATGGAAATCCTGAAAGGCTACGCTAGACTGCTTGGACCTCCAATTGTAGCATCCAACCACTCATTTTCTCCCCCTTTGACATCAATGTCAAAGAAATCATGCTCTCCCTTAGCTGTGGAAGTACTTTTCAGAGGTATCAAATATTCAACCAACACATACTCCCCCTGACAGGATGAACTATTTTAACTTGATAACAGGGTCACACCCAATTTCTGGCGTAGATATTCAAACTGAGCTTTTGCAAGCGGTTTAGTGAAGATATCAGTAATCTGTTCTTTGGATGGAATATAATGCAAAGAAACAACAATGTTGGTCACATGTTCCCTCAAGAAGTGATACTCGATGGGTATATGCTTTGTCTTGGAGTGAAATACAGGATTCTTTGACACACTAATTGCACTAGTATTATCACAATGGATTGGAATTGGTGCATTGTACCTTACCTCCAAGTCTGCAAGTGTCTGAATCATCCATAATAATTGGGTTTATCAAGTGGCGGCTGCAATGTATTTATCTTCTGTAGTCGATAAAGAAATGGAACCTTGTTTCTTGCTTAACCATGTTGTTAGCACTGGAAGTCACACTTCAGATTGCGAGAAAGGAAAGATCGATACCCATCAGAGTTTTATGTCATAGTTTGGTTATAAAAAGGTCAAATGGGCACAAAATCCGGAAAATATCGCCTTAACTCGGAAAACTAGACTGACATGCACTAGAAGATGAGGTCTTATTTTAACTTTAGACAGTGAGTTGTAGTAAGGGTGAGTAGGAGGAAGACTTTGGTGAGAAAATGTAAAGATCTGTCGAGGACATCAAGTCTCTCAGCAGCGCAAGAAGGAACAATTTAAACACGAGAACTTCTCAAATTTAAATCTCAAAGAAGCTAAAAGGAACTATAACAACACTATAATCAAACGTTCATCATAATGCAGTCACAGTAATTCAAGTGAATCAGTCAATCATGAACTCTTTCATCATAAGAAGGAAACAAGAGGGGGTTAAGAAATCTGATTTTCATTAAACAAGAAGTTTCACAAGCATATACATAACCAAATAAATAGAGAGTTTATTAAAACTTTACAATACGAGAGCTTTGCTCTACCATCCACCTTAACAAAATATCAAAACTAAGTATTTATACTCAAAACAACTTTCTCCCTTCAGAAGCACGCTCTGGTCATGCATTCAAGGCTTGATGTCTGCATCTTCTTCTGTCAGGTTGCACTTGCATTCTTTTGTCATACACAAGATCAGATCGGCATGGGCTTTGCAGGAAAATTCACTTGATAGGGAACTTTGGCTGATAGCTCTATTTTCCATGGTCGGCTCCTCCATGCTTTCCATTTACAAGTTGAAACGAGGTTTCAACTACCTCCCCTATTTCCATTAACTAACTGCGTCGGGATCTGGATGGAGCCCTGACACCCATGAATGCCCCAGGCGAACTCACAACTCCTTTGAGTCAATTTTGGCACCTCGAGGCCATGTAACTCTTTCTCTGTACTCAACTCGGATGCTCCAGCCTTTTGCGCAACTCCTTCCCACTGCCCCATGCGATGGCGGGCCACGACCACGTGTTTTTCCCCCAGGACATTTCGAGGCTTCACATTTTGGGAGTTTTCACTCCTCTTGATCACCAATGTCCTAATGCCTGAAATCGCGAAATGCCCCCCCTTGGATAAGTGGTTGGATCCTCTTAAAACCTATGGCCAAGATCACCCCTTCAAAAACTCTGGTCGAACATCATTCAATCAAGAGCCCACCTTCATTTAGCTCTGCTTCCATATGACCCTGGGCAGTGACTGTGAGCCTAGTCCCCAAGCGCGTCGCAATTTCACATTTCGCGAACTTGTGATGTGCTCCATGCTCAAAACCCTGAGTCACGAAATCGTGATTTCTTGGATCAGGTGCCACACGTCCCCTAGTTGGATAGCTTAGATTATTTCTCATTTTGCAAGTCTTTAAGACTCTACCCTATTACTTTCGTGACTCACGAAATCACGAAAAATTGATCCAACGGTCCATATTTCTCCTTTGATCAACGAATGTGATATTGTCGCAATTTCTCATTTCGTGAGTTCTAAAAACTCTTCTCTTTGACCTTTCTGACCCATGAAATCACGACTATGTTGATCATGCACCATGTGTCCCTCTGAAATGAACGGCCTAGATCTCACGATTCCGAGCCTCGGTCTGATGTTAAACTTTGCGCAACTCTATAATATCGATCTCCCGATGGTCGCCGATATGATTTATCTAATGGATTCGATGGCTGAGAATGAGCTTGTGCTTGATGAATTTTCGCCAACCTGGTATGTGCACGCCTTTGCACAATTGCACCCCGACTTTGGATAAAAATGCACATGGTGGGTTTTTAAACTCCTTTTCTCGCATTTGGTCATGTAGTGGCCAACTCCAAAGGAAAAATATACCCTTGCAAGAATATGTGATAACATTAGGCTCCATGGAGGATAGAGTCCTCCCTGCGAGGCTCTAAGATCTCCTTTTGCAGTTCTAGTCACCTTCTATTTGGGCTATGGAGTTAAGCTCAAAACACACTGCTGAAAATACAGGCCGAAAGTAAAAACAAATAAACACACATGCTCCAAGGAGCTTATTTATGTACAATCCTAAACTAATTGATTTTTTACATAGTGCTAGGTGAAAGAAAACTTCCACCATACCCATTCAAGCAACTTCCTAGTTGTGAGTTTGTTTACTCTTTGAATGATCAACAACACATGAAATAATCGTGACAATAGAACGATTACATCCTTCAACTTTCCTCCAGATAGAAATAGTGGGATCAGACCTGGAGGTTTTGAATCATGGAGGAAATGTGACTACATGTACTCCCCCACAGGCTCATAGAATGAGTGGAAAACTCCAGAAATTTTTTAGTTGAAAGACTTCTCTGTTCCACAGTTGTTCACGCATGGCTGAATGTATTTGGAAAGCACAGGTGTGTGAGAAGCTGATGCAGGTTGACTGACCTCAGACTATGGCTGCTCACTGACAGGCTCTGGATAGCTCTTACTAACTCACTAACTGTCCACTTAGCTCCTCCTTTACATCTTGTTCTGTGTCTTTTGTGGGTCTAGGATAGTTGATTTCCACCCTATGCTTTTCCTTAATTAATAAAGGAAAAGGCTCTATAGTGTGGTCTTGGAAGTCTTTCATAATACCATACTCACCTATGTGTATTGGTGAACTAATGCAATTTGAACATTTCATAAAATCTGAAATGTAGGACCCCGTGTATATAGCCACGGGATCATGAATATTGTGACAGAATCCTGGCTACTTTAGAAGGCCAAAACACTCCTCTGCAAAAGTATATTTTCTCGTAAATAAATGCCCTTCTTGTTCTTTTTAAACCAAATTTTGATCATCAACATTTGTCGTCTCTTATTCATAAGAATGGTCACAAGATAAATGTGCAGAAAGATTTAGAACATCATAACTATGTTCAACCAAGAACATACAGTTATCTATGCAATCATCCACTACTATATGCTCAAAATGTTCTGGAATCTGATCATAAGATTGATATGTATTCATGTCCATAGAAAAATATGCAAATGTTGAAGAACCTGATTCCAACTATGAATCATACCTACTTCCTGGTTGTTGTTCTAGATCAAATTCATGTTCACTATCTTCTTGCTCAGAATTTGAAACATACTGACAGTCTTCTTCCTCATGTTCATACAAATCTGCCTGCCTATGAACCCACTTGCTAGACCTGATGTTTTCTTCAACCTCTCCAACATCCTCAAACAGATGTCTCAATGATGAAGATTTCCTTTCTCTCGGGATAAGGACGAGCTCTGGATGTTGAGCCATGATATAGTACACCATGGAAACAGTCTCTGTGGGTCTGATCTCCACAAGCATGCTACTATAGACACTATAAAACCTCTCGTTGAGGACAGTCAAGGCTTCCTCTTCCCCTCTCCTCAAGGAATTAAACGTAGACCAATATTGATCAAGGGATTTGTTCTCACCCCAACATTTCAAAAATGCATGGTATACCTCTGTCCAGGAGCCAATAGAACCGACTTCTAGACATCTAAACCACACAACAACATCTCCAGATAGGGAAAGTGAGAACAGCCTCATGGTAACATCATCATGGACGATCTCACACTCATCAATAAAGTTCTCAAAGGCCCTCATGTGCCTCTCTGTTGTAACATGATCTTCTCCAGAAAATCGAGGAAGATACTCAAAGGTATAATGAGGATAAGGGTTAAGGTGACATGGAAGCCTCAGGGGTTTAAACAACTTATCTCTAATTTTAATTTGAAAAGCAGTGGGATGAATATGGTATTCAACAAGAGGATGTGGAGGCTCAACAGGAATAACAGGAGGTAACAATATTTGAGAAGACTGTGAATTATTTTCAACCTCCTCGGGGCTACAAGAGTGATCAATTTCAAGAGGAGATGCAATATAGATCTCATTTTTATGAATAGGTAGAGGTGAAGAAGGAGATCAATATCTACAACAGAAGAAGGGGGTATTCTTTCTTCTTCCAAGGATCGATGAACAAAATAAGGCTTAAATACATCTGAATATACAAAGCAGAGGATAATCCTCGTTATATGCAAAGGGAAAGAGAGAAATGAGCTGATAAAAAAAAATAGGATTTCATGCAACAAGCTCCTAAACTGATACCTGGTCTTCCCCTTCGGTATGGTCATCTTTCTATCAATAGGATCCTCCCATTGGAGTCTTTGATTGTGGAGTCGCCAGGTGAATATGAAAAATGAGTGTGTCTAGTCTTTGTTCACCATCAAAAACCAAAGTTGATCGTTGTGTTCTCCCAAGGGCTACCAGGTGTATCCAGAAGAAGCCATACTGAAACAATGGAGCCGAGACAGTGGAGTCACCTCAGTGGAGTCGCCAGGTGCACAGTTGCAATCTTCGATGTACTAGGTTCTGATGCACCCTCATAACCAGTAATCTTTGTCATTCAATCCCAGGGAAAATATTCAATTTCATCCCTGACAACGACACCAGAAATGTTAGCACCGGAAGTCGCCCTTCAGATTGCAGGAAAGGCAATCCTGATACCCATCAGATTTTTCTGTCACGGGTCGGTTATAAAAAGGTCAAATGGGCACAAATTCAGGAAAATATCACCTTAAGTCAAAAACCTGTAATGACATGCACTAGCAGATGAGGTCTTAGTTTAACTTCAGACAATGAGTTGTAGTAAGGGTGAGTAGGAGGAAGACTTCGGTGAGAAAATGTAAAGATCTACCGAGGACATTAGGTCTCTCAACAGCCCAAGGAAGAACAATTTAAACATGAGAACTTCTCAAATTTAAATCTCAAAGAAGATGAAAGGAACTATAACAACACTATAATAAAAAGTTCATCATAATGCAGTCACAGTTATTCAATTGAATCAGTCAATCATGAACTATTTTAGCATCAGAAGGAAACAAGAGGGAGTAATAAAGTTGGTTGTCATTAAACAAGAAGTTTCACAAGCATATACATAACTAGATAACCAGAGAGTTTATTAAAACTTTACAATGCAGGAGCTTTGCTCTACAATCCACCTTAACATAATATCAAAACTGAGTATTTATACTCAAAACAAATTGCTACCTTCAGAAGCATGCTCTGGTCATGCATTCAAGGCTTGGCATCTGCATCTTCCTCTGTCAGGCTGCACTTGCATTCTTCTATTAGACACAAGATCATATAGGCATGGGCCTTGCAGGAAAAATCACTTGACAGGGCACTTTGGCTGACAACTCTATTTTCCATGGTCGGCTCCTCCATGCTTTCCATTTACGAGTTAAAACGAGGTTTCAACTACCTCCCCTATTTTCATTAACTAACTGCATCGGGATCTGGATAGAGCCCTGACACCCATGAATACCCCAGAAGAACTTGTGACTCCTTTGAGTCAATTTTGGCAGGTCGAGGCCATGCAACTCTTTATATGCACTCAACTCGGGCGTTCCGACCTTCCGCGCAACTCCTTCCCACTTCCCCATGCGACCGTGGGCCACGAGTACGTGCTTTTCCTGCAGGACATTTCAGGGCTTCTTATTTTGAGAGTTTTCACTCCTCTTGATCTCCAATGTCCCAATTCCCTAAATCATGAAATGCGCCCCCTTGAATCAGCGATTGGATCCTCTTCAAACCGACAACCAAGATCACCCCTTCAAAAACTTTGGCCAACCATCGCTTGATCAAGAGCACACCTTCATTTAGCTTTGCTTCCATATGACCCTGGGAAGTGATGATGTGCCTAGTCCCCAGGCACGTCGCAATTTCGCGTTTCGTGAACTTGTGATGCGTTCCATGCTCAAAACCCTGAGTCATTAAATCGCGATTTCTTGGATAAGGTTCCACGCGTCCTCTAGTTGGACAACTTGGATTATTTCACAATTTTGTGTTTCGCGAGTCTTTAAGACTCTACCCTCTTACTTTCCCGACTCACGAAATCATGAAAAGATGATGCAATGGTCCATCTTTCTCCTTTGATCAACGACTGCGATCTTGTCACGATTTCACATTTCGTGAGTTCTAAAAAATCTACTCTTTGACCTTTCTGAGCCGCGAAATCGCGACTATGTTGATTGTGCACCATGTGTCGCTCTGAAATGAACGGCCCAAATATCATGATTTTGGGCCTCAGTCTAATGTTAAACTTTGTGCAACTCTATAATCTCGATCACCCGATGGTCACCGATCTGATTTATCTGATGGATCTGACGGATGAGACTGAGCCTGTGCTTGATGGATTTTCACTGAACCGGTATGTGCCCTCCTTTGCACAATTTCACCCCGACTTTGGATACAAATGCACATGGTGGGTTTTTAAACCTCTTTTCTCGCATTTGGTCACCCAATGGCCAACTCCAAAGGAAAAATATCCCCTTGCAAGAATATGTGATAACACATGCTACAAGAGAATATCCTAAGAAGAATGCACCTCTACTCGTGATTTTCCTTTCATCCACGCAGTTAGACTAATCATCATCGGAATAGACTGATAGTTGAAAATTATGGTTTCTAGGATACCATAGACCATAGTTCATTGTTCCTTTCAAGTATCTGAATATTCTTTTGATAGCTAACAAATGACTCTGTTTAGGTGCAGCTTGATACCTTCCTACCATTCCAACAACATGCATTATGTCTCGACGTGATGTTGTGATGTACAATAGGTTGCCTATCATAGACCTATAGGAACTTTGATCAAAATCAGGTGAGTCATCATCCTTTCTTAACTTGCATCTAGTGACCATAGGTGTGCTCATAGGTGTAGAATCTTCCATTTGAAACCTTTTCAACATTTCTCTTAGATATTTCTCCTGAGAAATAAATAATCCTTCAGACCTCTGAGTAATTTGCAGACCAAGGAAAAATGGCAGTTTCCCTGTCATAGACATTTCAAATTCAGACTGCTTAGCAGAGGCAAACCATTGTACCAATGAATCATTATTGCTTCCGAAGATGATGTCATCTACATAGACCAACACAATGAGAAAATCATTACCCTCTGTTTTAATATATAGATTGTTGTCAATTGTTCCTCTCTTGAAGCCTTTGTCTTGAAAATACTTATCCAATGCGTAATAACAGACACAAGAAGCTTGCTTCAACCCATATAAGGATTTATTCATCTTGCATACAAAGTCAAGGTTATTTGACAGTTGGAAACCCTCTAGGTGTTCCATATAGACTTCTTCTTTTAGATCTCCATTTAGAAAATCTAACTTGACGTCCATTTGATAGACTTTAAACTGTTTATGGAAAGCATAGGCAAGAAACATTCTAATAGCTTATAATCTTGCTACGAGCACAAATGTTTCATGAAAGTCCAGTCCTGCTATTTGATCATATCCTTTGCAGACCAATCTAACCTTATTTCTTACAAGATTTCCTTGCTCATTCATCTTATTTGTGTAGACCCATTTGGATCCTATTACATTTTTATTTACTATCCTAGGAACGAGTTCCCAAGTGTTATTCTTTTCAATCCGATCCAGTTCCTCATTCATTGATTTTACCCAATTTATGTCTTTACTGGCTTCATTAAATTTCTTGGGTTCCACCATGGATATGAAGGCTATATGTGATTGCTCTATGTCTTTGATTATCCTTATCCTGTTTTGTACACCTTTGTCTTTCTCACCAATTATCTGACTTTCATGATGATTCTTTTGAGTAATTTTGGAGGAAGGATTTGATGTTGATTGTTGTCTTGACTCTTCTTGTCTAGGTGTCTCTTCTCCACCTGATTCATCATCTTCTTGTGACTCTAAGATTTTTCGTTCTTCATCTTCATTATTCTTATCCTCTTCTTCATCTGACTTAATGCTTATTCTTTGTTGATCTTTTACAGGAGTTTCTTCATCAATTCAAACATCAATACAATCTACTAATTTATGCAATATTTTGTTAAATCATCTGTATCCTTTATTGTTCGTTGCATATCCTAAGAATATCCCTTAATCAACTCTACTATCAAATTTTACTAGATGATCATCATTATTCTTGATGTAGCATTTACTTCCAAATACTTTGAAATGCTTAATGGATGTGGGTCGATCAAACCAAAAATCATGTGGAGTTTTATCAATGTTCCGCCTTAGATGTGCTTTGTTCAAAATATTAAAAGATGTGTGAACAACCTCCACCCAGAAGGTTTGTGAAATGTCCCTCTCATTCATCATATCCCTTGCCATCTGCTGAAATGATATATTTTGGCGTTCTATAACTCCATTTTGTTGAGGAGTACTTGGAATAGTATATTCTCTTTTAATTCCATGTCTATCACAGAATTCTTTGAAATCTCTTGACAAAAATTCTCCTCCTCTGTCTGAGAGAATTTCCTTTAACTTTCTTCCTGTTTGATTCCCAGTTAATGCCTTGAACATTTTGAACTTCTCAAATGCATCATATTTTTCTATCAGAAAGGAAACCCACATATGTCTGGAGAAGTCATCAATGACCATCATAAAGTAACGTTCTCCTCCAGTTTCTTCTTTTCGCAATGGTCCACACAGATCTATATGAACAAGTTGAATCAGTTTCTCTGAAGATGTGAAACTCTTCGATTTGAATTGAGCATGAGTCAGCTTCCCCATTTGGTAGGACTCGCATACAGAGTTACTAGGCTTAGATACTTTTGGAAGGTCTTTCACAGCACCTTCATTATTCAGTTTGACAATATGATCAAAATTCAGGTGTCCAAGCCTTCTTTGCCATAACCAACTTTCATCAATTTTTCTTCAATGGAATTTCTTCTTATCTTCCTTCAGGACATATACATTGTTTTCGGTTCTAAACCCTTTTGCAAGAAGCTCTCATGTGTTTATTGTCTTTATTTTACAATTCTTGGCAGTGAAAGTAACTTCATCCTCTGTTACATATCTGACTAACTCTAAGAATATTATGCTTTAAACCATCAACAAATAATACATCTTGAGCTTTGCTTCTTCCATTACTTAAGCTTACTAGACCTTTACCTCTGATCTTTCCTCGAGCATCATTTTCAACGATCACACTTCCTGATTTATTTTCCTTGAGTGATATGAACTTACTTTTGTCACATGTCATATGACTGGAGTATCCACTGTCAATATACCAGGAGTATTTTTGTCTTTGAGATGACAACACTAATCCACACTTGTTATCTTCATTCTTCTTCCAAACCTTGACGTTTTTAGCTCTGTGATTTGAATCTAGCTTATAGTTCTTTAAGAGATAGTTTGCAACTTTATGTCCATAATTATGGTAGATGTAACATTTTAGTTCATTGAATAAGGGATCATAATGATTGCTATGCTTAGTCTGTGTCCTTTTCCCAACCATCACATGATTTGTAGTTTGTGGTTGTTTGTTACTTGGTTGTCTCATTCTTTGTTGTGACAGGTATTTATTCCTTGGTTGTCCTGATTTTTCATGTCTAAATCTTAAATAACAATTTACATCTTTGTGGCCAAAGTTAGAGCAGTAATAACAATATCCATAGAAAAAATCTTTGTACCTAGAAAATGGTTGTCTTCTTTGAGCAGGTCAATTTCTTTCATGCTGATGATTTCCTTGAGAAGAAGGTGTAATATTTATTTGTTCTACAGATTCAGTTCCGATACTTTTTCCTTCACTCCTCCTTGGAAGTTGATTATCTTCCTTTGTTTGTGCAGGTTCATTGTTGTCAATGGTTGTAGATTTGACAAACTTGATGGATTCTTTGTTGCTTGGCTGACCACTACTTGATCCCTCTTCATAACCCAAACTAGTTTTCAACTTTGGATTTCTTTGTTGATTCAGAATGGTGGTTAATCCTTCTGATGCCTTAATACTTGTCAGATTCTGATGATATAAGGCTTGAAATTTCTCTAGATCTTTTCTGACAGACACTACTTCAAATTCCAATTTTTCACCTTTTGTTTTGGCTTCCTTCAATTGTTGTGTGAGGATGTCCTCAATCCTCTTAGATTCTTCTAACTTAACTTTCAACAGAGAAATTTCTTCATATGATTCATTGCATGTTTTCTCATACCTAAGCAGTAATTGTTTTTCTTTTCTTTTCTTTTCTTTGAGCCTATCAATATATTCCATGGCACTGACAAGTTCTCCTTCAAGATCTACTACTACTTCACAATCAACGAACTCACTTCCTGTATCTTCAGTGTTTAGATCTTCTAAATCTATTAGCATGATATTATTTAGTTTATCGTCAATAGAAGAGTCACTTTCTTCATCATCTGAAGGATCATCATTGTTTACACAAAGACTTTTCTTCTTCAAAGTATTCTCTTTATAGACATTTTTGTGCTTGTGCTTCTCCTCATCATCATATGTTTGATCCTTTCTTTTCTGAGGACACTTATTTGCAAAATGACCTATATTACCACAATTGAAACATTTGAAAGGCAGTTTACCTTTGTATTTTTCTGATCCTTTCTTCAATCTTCTCACAAAATTTTCTTCAATCTCATCTATATCGGAGTCTGTGTTTTTCTCTACTTTAAAAGATGCCTCTCTTGTAATGGATTTACCTTTGGTGATTCTCATTTCATAAGAAGTTAGTGTTCCAATAATTTAATCTAGTGTCAAAGTTTTGAGATCAAATATTTCCTCTATAGCAGAGACCTTCGAATTAAATCTATCAGGAAGAGATCTTAATATTTTCTCGATTAGAAAAGAATCATCTATCGTTTCACCTAGCCCTTTCATAGTGTTGAAAAGTCCCTCTATACATAAGAAGTACTTATTGATAGTTTTCTCTTCATCCATCTTTAACTTCTCAAACTTCAGTCCATGAATCTGAGGTTTTGCGTCTTTCACTTTTTCATCACCTTCATAACTACTTATCATCTTGTCCCACATAACTTTTGCTGAATCAAAATGCATGAATTTGGCAAATTCGACTTCAAAAGGTCCACTGAGGATGGCATTCAGTGCTTTCACATTAAAGCCAAAATCCAGCTTATCATCTTTTGAGGCCAATACTACATGCTTCACATATCCCGTTTCAACGACATCCCAAACATCAGCACCCAACGACAATAAATGTGTTCTCATCCTTATTTTCTAGAAGGCAAAGTTTGTTCCATCAAACATAGGGTGTCTATTAGTTGAACCTCCATCATGACTAGTCATGTTCAAGATTATGGACCTACCTTTGATCAAAGGCACCAGCTATGATACCAATTGTTGGAAATATAACTGAGGGGGGGGGTGAATCTGTTATGTATATAAGCTTGAAACATTTCCCATGATTTTTTAATCTTTCTAGATTATTATTTAATGTGTTGTTGATAAATTAACATGCATAGATATACAATGATCAATCGCACAGAATACACAGAGACACTGATTTTCCTGAGGAAATCGATAAAGGGTGAAAACCTCTTCTTCTTAGGATGTCAATCAAGCTCCAACTTTCATGTACATCACATTCTTTGTGCTCCGACTCAAATATGAGGCTACAAACTCTGATAGAAAGCTACAACTTGCAGAGAGCACCAACTCTCAGATTTCTCTAGCACCAACTAGATGGAAGCACAAACTCCCAGGTTTCTCTAGCATCCACTAGATGGAAGCACCAACTCCCAAAATATCTTCTAGCACCAACTAGAATTTAGGGGATTGCAATCCTTTCTAGAACCACCCTACCACCTTGATTGAATCTTACAAAAATTTACTTACTTTATCTATCTCTGATATGGTCTGTTACAGCTCCATGTCTCCTCTTCCTTCTTTAGCTTCTCTGCTCTGTTCTGATTCTGCACCGTTCTACTTCTATGCGCTTCTCCGCTTCTCTTTGTGCACAACAACACCTGCGTTCAACTTCTCTTCTTCATTTTATATTTTGTGTTGCATCTACATGCTCTTCACTGCACCACTCATCTCCACTTCCAGTACCTCTCTGCGTCTTTTTCTACCCACAACCATAGCTATCGGACCAACACTTATTCTTCTTTGTTTTGCATGTCTTTCTCATGCCAAGTCCTCTGTCAGATCATCATGGAAACTCTTCGTCTTCTCTGGCGTTATCGAATCTCTTCATCATGAGTGGGCATTATCCTGAGATTCCTTGGATTCTTTGGCAGTCGAAACTCTTCGTCTTCTCTATGAGTTACAACCAGTCAATTATGGATGCTTTGGCTTCTAGGCCCCTTTATTCACGTGACCATCGGCGGTGACCAAACACCTATCTAAAAAGGCGCTTCCCGATTTCTGTCTAGTGAGCGCTGGCTCTATTTCACGATATGACCTTGGGATATAAGCTTCAATTGACCATGCAATTGCAGGCTCGTCCATGGGCGGTTTGAGGGAAACCCGCTCACTACAAGCCTCCATGCGTCCTTTCTCCAAAACTGTGGTTTCGATTGTGGCCCACTCATGAAAAACTAAGGCCCGAGCATGTTCTGGCTCCGCAATGGAGAACGACCGTTGATCTCCAATCCCTTGGTGATTCCGCTCGATCAACAGTTGTTATCATCCTTCCTTTCTGGTATTCCATGCGCGATCTCAGAAGTAACGTTCGCGCATCTTCAATCCCCACAATGCGATGGGATCGTCGATCTCATGATCTTGACGGTGCTCCTGAACGGGCAGTTCAGATCCATCCTCTCAATTCTACGGACCAGATCTCACCTTCCTAAATCAACGACTGAGATTTGCTTCATGATCTGGGATCCAGGAGTTTCAAATATCAAACCATGTTGCTATTGACTGGATATCTTCCAGAATGGAAGATCTGTTGACATCTGTCCTCTTTGAATCTATGTCAGGATCTCCTCCACGAGTTTGGGCTTCGGGAATTTCAGTTCTCAAACTCCTCTTGCTCTTAGAGCATTTCACCCGGAGTCCACGATCCAATGATGCATGTCCCTTTAATCCAATAGCTATCCTCTTTTACGGGACTTGGCCTTCAACAATCTCAAACCTTTCTCCTTTGCATTTTCCTAGTGTTGACAATCCTTTGATGCGTGTCCCTTTCGGATAAACAGTCATGATCCTTTCTCATGTCGGGTGTTTCGATGTGAGCCAACCCTGACTCTTCCAACTCCTGATATCTGAAATACTCTAAATCAACAATCCACGATCCTTGGTGCTCTAACGGTCCAGATCTTATCAGGACTTCACGTTTCACGAAGTTGGAGGAATAATCACCCCCATTCTTTCGATTCCCAAAATCTTGATTGCGTTAGATCAATGACCCATAATCCTTTGTGATCTGAAGGCCTAGATCTTTTCGTGACTTTGTATTTTGGATATTCTGCTGCGACTTGCCTCGATTCTCCCAACTCGCGAAATCCGAAATACTCCATATCATATCAACTATGGAGATCTCCCCCTTTGATTGACGGATGCGATCAAAATGCAATTTCACCAACTTTAAAGGTTAGGGAACCTCCTTCCTTTGAATTTTCAGTCAGCGAACCCTTGATCTCTCGCCATGTGTCCTCTGGATCCAACAGCTTAGGTATCATCGTGATTTCGGAATTCGCAGATATGGAGAATGGCTCTCGAACATTATCCTCTTTGCAGTTATACTTGATCAGACGATTATTGGTCCTTGTCACTTAGATCCAATGGATCGGATCTGTACTTCTCCTCTTGAACTTACGCTTCCTCCCAACTTGGAAGAATTTCTTAGTGTCAAAGGCCTTGACCTTTGATTCTTCTGTGAGTCCTGATGACTTTGGGACTCGTCTGCATTTCTAAGAACGCAAAGCGCTACCTCTTCTGAGCTTTGATCTCTTAATCCTGTGCTTGCAATCATTCCATCATTGTTTTTTTTCTTACTTGTAAACATGCCATTGACGTTATTGTTCTTTCCATCAATGACAAGCACACTCTTCTTGTAAACATGCCAACACTTGATTCCGACGCACTCCTTGTGAACTCTGTATATTTGATGAATTTTAGACTTAGTGATTTCTTCAAAAGAAATCTCTTTACGCACTCCTTGTGCTTCACAGTCCCGTTCTCGACACTTAGTCGATTCTTCGAATCTTTTCACTCCTTGCAACAGATTCTTACGCAATACTTAGCTTCTTGTGGGTGACTATGCACACCTTGCAGCAGTCTCTTTGCACTCCTTGCAAATGGAAAGTTTCACGCTATATCTTCTGAGCTTCTGAGTCGAAACAAACTTTTTTGACGCACTCCTTACAGACAATATGCACAACTTGCATGAACTCAATGAAGAGAAACAATTTAAGCTTATCCAAACAATTGAAAACAACATAACTCATTCATTCATGAAAATAGAATAACAGGGAATTGTAAACAATAGCAACACCATGCATTTGGATCAATTTTCCTCTGTTATATTCATTCAAATGTAAATGAATACAGATATGATAAAACAACAACTAAAAACTCAACAAATAAATCACAAAAATCTCCTACTAATTTGCAGTAGACTCATTCGGTCATACAAAACCTCTATTTATCCTAAAGGGCTCCTAGGGTTCCCTCCGGCTACTCGTCTACTCGAGAAAAAAATCTAACTGCTACTTACTTTCCGTTACATTAAAGTCTAGGAGTGAAACTCCCAGATGACTCATGATCATTCAGCTCCAAAGCATTTAATCTTCTTCAGTTTTCCAATCAGTTCAAAAAATATTTGTAGGAAACGCCAGCATTTAAGATTTTGAACGATTCAAAAGGCGCGCTAAGGTGATGAGTTGTCTCTCCATGTTTGCTTGCTTATGATGCTCCTGCATCACAAGTGTAAGCCTCCTTTGCCTCCCATGCAAGCCTCCTCCATGGTTGGCTCATCCATGCTTTCCATTTATGAGTTAAAACGAGGTTTCAACTACCTCCCCTATTTCCATTAACTAACTGCATCGGGATCTAGATAGAGCCCTAACACCCATGAATGCCCCAGGAGAACTTGTGACTCCTTTGAGTCAATTCTGGCACCTCGAGGCCAAGAAGCTCTTTATCTGTACTCAAATCGGGTGTTCCAGCCTTCCGTGCAACTCCTTCCCACTGCCCCATGCGACCGTGGGCCACGAGTACGTGCTTTTCCCGCAGGACATTTCAGGGCTTCTTATTTCGAGAGTTTTCACTCCTCTTGATCTCCAACGTCCCGATGCCCTAAATCATGAAATGCGCCTCCTTGAATCAGCGATTGGATCCTCTTCAAACCGACAACCAAGATCACCCCTTCAAAAACTCTGGCCAACCATCACTTGATCAAGAGCACACCTTCATTTAGCTTTGCTTCCATATGACCCTAGGAAGTGATGATGTGCCTAGTCCCCAGGCACGTCGCAATTTCGCGTTTCGTGAACTTGTGATGCGCTCCATGCTCAAAACCCCGAGTCATGATATCACGATTTCTTGGATAAGGTGCCACGCGTCCTCTAGTTGGACAACTTGGATTATTTCACAATTTTGTGTTTCGTGAGTCTTTAAGACTCTACCCTCTTACCTTCCCGACTCACGAAATCATGAAAAGATGATGCAATGGTCCATCTTTCTCCTTTGATCAACGACTGCGATCTTGTCACGATTTCGCATTTCGTGAGTTCTAAAAAATTTACTCTTTGACCTTTCTGAGCCGCGAAATCGCGACTATGTTGATCGTGCACCATGTGTCCCTCTGAAATGAACGGCCTAGATCTCATGATTCTGGGCCTCAGTCTAATGTTAAACTTTGCGCAACTCTATAATCTCGATCACCCGATGGTCGCCGATCTGATTTATCTGATGGATCTAACGGATGAGACTGAGCATGTGCTTGATGGATTTTCACCGACCCAGTATGTGCATGCCTTTGCACAATTGCGCCCCGACCTTGGATACAAATGCACATGGTGGGTTTTTAAACCTCTTTTCTCGCATTTGGTCACCCAATGGACAACTCCAAAGGAAAAATATCCCCTTGCAAGAATATGTGATAACACATGCTACAAGAGAATATCCTAAGAAGAATGCACCTCTACCCGTGATTTTCCTTTCATCCACGTAGTTAGCCTAATCATCATTGGAATAGACTGATAGTTGAAAATTACGGTTTCTAGGATACCATAGGCCATAGTTCATTGTTCCTTTCAAGTATCTGAATATTCTTTTGATAGCTAACAAATGACTCTTTTTAGGTGCATCTTGATACCTTCTTACCATTCCAACAACATGCATTATGTCTGGACATGATGCTATGATGTACAATAGGTTGCCTATCATAGACCTATAGGAACTTTGATCAACATCAGGTGAGTCATCATCCTTTCTTAACTTGCATCTAGTGACCATAGGTGTGCTCATAGGTGTAGAATCTTCCATTTGAAACCTTTTCAACATTTCTCTTAGATATTTCTCCTGAGAAAGAAATAATCCTTCAGACCTCTGAGTAATTTGCAGACCAAGGAAAAATGGCAGTTTCCCTGTCATAGACATTTCAAATTCAGACTGCATAGCAGAGGCAAACCATTGTACCAATGAATCATTATTGCTTCCGAAGATGATGTCATCTACATAGACCAACACAATGAGAAAATCATTACCCTCTGTTTTGATATATAGATTGTTGTCAATTGTTCCTCTCTTGAAGCCTTTGTCTTGAAAATACTTATCCAGTCCGTAATAACAGACACAAGGAGCTTGTTTCAACCCATATAAGGATTTCTTCATCTTGCATACAAAGTCAGGGTTATCTGACAGTTGGAAACCCTCTAGGTGTTCCATATAGACTTCTTCTTTTAGATCTCCATTTAGAAAATATAACTTGACATCCATTTGATAGACTTCAAACTGTTTATGGAAAGCATAGGCAAGAAACATTCTAATAGCTTATAATCTTGCTACGAGCACAAATGTTTCATGAAAGTCCAGTCCTTCTATTTGATCATATCCTTTGCAGACCAATCTAACCTTATTTCTTACAATATTTCCATGCTCATTCATCTTATTTTTGTAGACCCATTTGGATCCTATTACATTTTTATTTGTTATCCTAGGAACGAGTTCCCAAGTGTCATTCTTTTCAATCTAATCCAGTTCCTCATTCATTGATTTTACCAAATTTACATCTTTACTGGCTTCATTAAATGTCTTTGGTTCCACCATGGATATGAAGCCTATATGTGATTTCTCTATGTCTTTGATTATCCTTATCCTGGTTTGTACACCTTTTTATTTCTCACCAATTATCTGACTTTCATGATGATTCTTTTGAGTAATTCTGGAGGAAGGATTTGATGTTGATTGTTGTCTTGACTCTTCTTGTCTAGGTGTCTCTTCTCCACCTGATTCATCATCTTCTTGTGACTCTAAGATTTTTCGTTCTTCATCTTCATTATTCTTATCCTCTTCTTCATCTGACTTAGTGCTTATTCTTTGTTGATCTTTTACAGGAGTTTCTTCATCATTTCAAACATCAATACAATCTACTAATTTATGCAATATTTTGTTAAATCATCTGTATCCTTTATTGTTCATTGCATATCCTAAGAATATCCCTTAATCAACTCTACTATCAAATTTTACTAGATGATCATCATTATTCTTGATGTAGCATTTACTTCCAAATACTTTGAAATGCTTAATGGATGTGGGTCGACCAAACCAAAACTCATGTGGAGTTTTATCAATGTTCCACCTTAGATGTGCTTTGTTCAGAATATTAAAAGATGTGTGAACAACCTCCACCCAGAAGGTTTGTGAAATGTCCCTCTCATTCATCATATCCCTTTCCATCTGCTGAACTGATATATTTTGGCATTCTATAACTCCATTTTGTTGAGGAGTACTTGGAATAGTATATTCTCTTTTAATTCCATGTCTATCACAGAATTCTTTGAAATCTCTTGACAGAAATTCTCCTCCTCTATCTAAGCGAATTGCCTTTAGCTTTCTTCCTATTTGATTCTCAGTTAATGCCTTGAATATTTTGAACTTCTCAAACACATCATATTTTTCTATCAGAAACGAAACCCACATATGTCTGGAGAAGTCATCAATGACCATCATAAAGTAACGTTCTCCTCCATCTTCTTCTTTTTGCAATGGTCCACACAGATCTATATGAACAAGTTGAATCAGTTTCTCTGAAGATGTGAAACTCTTCGATTTGAATTGAGCATGAGTCAGCTTCCCCATTTCGTAGGACTCGCATACAGAGTTAGTAGGCTTAGATAATTTTGGAATGTCTTTCACAGCACCTTCATTATTCAGTTTAACAATATGATCAAAATTCAGGTGTCCAAGCCTTCTTTGCGATAACCAACTTTCATCAATTTTTCTTCAATGGCATTTCGTCTTATCTTCCTTCAGGACATATACATTGTTTTTAGTTCTAAACCCTTTTGCAAGAAGCTCTCATGTGTTTATTGTCTTTATTTTACAATTCTTGGCAGTGAAAGTGACTTCATCTTCTGTTACATATCTGACTAACACTAAGAATATTATGCTTTAAACCATCAACAAATAATACATCTTGATCTTTGCCTCTTCCATTACTTAAGCTTACTAGACCTTTACCTCTGATCTTTCCTCAAGCATCATTTCCAACGATCACACTTCCTGGTTTATTTTCCTTGAGTGATATGAACTTACTTTTGTCACCTGTCATATGACTGGAGTATCCACTATCAATATACCAGGAGTATTTTTGTCTTTGAGATGACAACACTAATCCACACTTGTTATCTTCATTCTTCTTCCAAACCTTGACGTTTTTAGCTCTCTGATTTGAATCTAGCTTATAGTTCTTTAAGAGATATTTTGCAACTTTATGTCCATAATTATGGTAGATGAAACATTTTAGTTCATTGAATAAGGGATCATAACGATTGCTATGCTTAATCTGTGTCCCTTTCCCAACCATCACATGATTTGCAGTCTGTGGTTGTTTGTTACTTGGTTGTCTCATTCTTTGTTGTGGCAGGTATTTATTCCTTGGTTGTCCTGATTTTTCATGTCTAAATCTTAAATAACAATTTACAGCTTTGTGGCCAAAGTTAAAGCAGTAATAACAATATCCATAGAAAAAATCTTTGTACCTAGAAAATGGTTGTGTTCTTTGAGCAGGTCAATTTCTTCCATGCTGATGATTTCCTTGAGAAGAAGGTGTAATATTTATTTGTTCTACAGATTCAGTTCCGATACTTTTTCCTTCACTCCTCCTTGGAAGTTGATTATCTTCCTTTGTTTGTGCAGGTTCATTGTTGTCAATGGTTGTAGATTTGACAAACTTGATGGATTCTTTGTTGCTTGGCTGACCACTACTTGATCCCTCTTCATAACCCAAACTAGTTTTCAACTTTGGATTTCTTTGTTGATTCAGAATGGTGGTTAATCCTTCTGATGCCTTAATACTTGTCAGATTCTGATGATATAAGGCTTGAAATTTCTCTAGATCTTTTTTGACAGACACTACTTCAAATTCCAATTTTTCACCTTTTGTTTTGGCTTCCTTCAATTGTTGTGTGAGGATCTCCTCAATCCTCTTAGCTTCTTCTAACTTAACTTTCAACAGATAAATTTCTTTATATGATTCATTGCATGTTTTCTCATACCTGAGCAGTAACTGTTTTTCTTTTCTTTTCTTTTCTTTGAGCCTATCAATATATTCCATGGCACTGACTAGTTCTCCTTCAAGATCTACTACTGCTTCACAATCAACGAACTCACTTCCTGTATCTTCAGTGTTTAGATCTTCTAAATCTATTAGCATGATATTATTTAGTTTATCATCAATAGAAGAGTCACTTTCTTCATCATTTGAAGGATCATCATCATTGTTTACACAAAGACTTTTCTTCTTAAAATTACTCTCTTTATAGACCTTTTTGTGCTTGTGCTTCTCCTCATCATCATATGTCTGATCCTTTCTTTTCTGAGGACACTTATTTGCAAAATGATCTATCTTACCACAGTTGAAACATTTGAAAGGCAGTTTACCTTTGTATTTTTCTAATCCTTTCTTCAGTCTTCTCACAAAATTTTCTTCAATCTCATCTATATCGGAGTCTGTGTTTTTCTCTACTTTAAAATATGCCTCTCTTGTAATGGATTTACCTTTGGTGATTCTCATTTCATAAGAGGTTAGTGTTCCAATAATTTTATCTAGTGTCAACATTTTGAGATCAAATATTTCCTCTATAGCAGAGACCTTCGAATTAAATCTATTAGGAAGAGATCTTATTATTTTCTCGATTAGAAAAGAATCATCTATCGTTTCACCTATCCCTTTCATAGTGTTGAAAAGTCCCTCTATACATAAGAAGTACTTATTGATAGTTTTGTCTTCATCCATCTTTAACTGCTCAAACTTCAGTCCATGAGTCTGAAGTTTTGCGTCTTTCACTTTTTCATCACCTTCATAACTACTTATCAGCTTGTCCCACATAACGTTTGCTGAATCAAAATGCATGACTTTAACAAATTCGACTTCAAAAGGTCCACTAAGGATGGAATTCAGTGCTTTCACATTAAAGCTAAACTCCAGCTTATCATCTTTTGAGGCCAAGACTACATGCTTCACATATCCCGTTTCAACGACATCCCAAACATCAGCACCCAACGACAATAAATGTGTTCTCATCCTTATTTTCCAGAAGGCAAAGTTTGTTCCATCAAACATAGGGGGTCTATTAGTTGAACCCTAGTCATGTTCAAGCTTATGGACCTACCTTTGATCAAAGGCACCAACTATGATACCAATTGTTGGAAATATAACTGAGAGGGGGGGG
>ML783134.1:1193197-1203646 GCA_009831015.1 Picea engelmannii | reverse complement strand
CAGTGAATCCATTATGTATATAAGCTTGAAACATTTCCCATGATTTTTTAATCTTTCTAGATTATTATTTAATGTGTTGCTGATAAATTAACATGCATAGATATACAATGATCAATCACACAGAATACACAGAGACACTGATTTTCCTGAGGAAATCGATAAAGGGTGAAAACCTCTTCTTCTTAGGATGTCAATCAAGCTCCAACTTTCATGTACATCACATTCTTTGTGCTCCGACTCAAATATGAGGCTACAACCTCTGATAGAAAGCTACAACTTGCAGAGAGCACCAACTCTCAGATTTCTCTAGCACCAACTAGATGGAAGCACAAACTCCCAGGTTTCTCTAGCACCCACTACATGGAAGCACCAACTCCCAAAATATCTTCTAGCACCAACTAGAATTTAGGGGATTGCAATCCTCCTTAGAACCACCCTACTACCTTGATTGAATCTTACAAAAATTTACTTACTTTATCTATCTCTGATATGGTCTGTTACAGCTCCATGTCTCCTCTTCCTTCTTTAGCTTCTCTACTCTGTTCCAATTCTACACCATTCTACTTCTATGCGCTTCTCCGCTTCTCTTTGTGCACAACAACACCTGCGTTCAACTTCTCTTCTTCATTTTATATTTTGTGTTGCATCTACATGCTCTTCACTGCACCACTCATCTCCACTTCCAGTACCTCTCTGTGCCTTCTTCTACCCACAACCATAGCTATCGGACCAACACTTCTTCTTCTTTTTTTTGCATGTCTTTCTCATGCCAAGTCCTCTGCCAGATCATCATGGAAACTCTTCGTCTTCTATGGCGTTATCGAATCCCTTCATCATGAGTGGGCATTATCCTGGGATTCCTTGGATTCTTTGGCAGTCTAAACACTTCATCTTCTCTGTGAGTTACAACCATTCAATTATGGATGCTTTGGCTTCTATCCCCCTTTCTTCACGTGATCATCGGCGGTGACCAAACACCTATCTAAAAAGGCGCTTCTCGATTTCTGTCTAGTGAGCACTGGCTCTGTTTCACGATATGAAATTGGGATATGAGCTTCATGTGACCATGTGGTTGCAGGCCCATCCATAGGCAATTTGAGGGCAACCCGCTCACTACAAGCCTCCATGCGTCCTTTCTCCAAAACCGTGGTTTCGATTGTGGCCGCTCATGAAAAACTAAGGCCCGAGCATGTTCTGGCTCCGCAATGGAGCAAGACTGTTGATCTCCAATACCTTGGTGATTCCTTTCGATCAACAGTTGTTATCATCCTTCCTTTCTGGTCTTCCATGCGCGATCTCAGAATTAACGTTCGCGCATCTTCAATCCCCACAATGCGATGGGATTGTCGATCTCATGATCTTGACGGTGCTCCTGAACAGGTAGTTCAGATCCACCCTCTCAATTCTACAGACCAGATCTCACCTTCCTAAATCAACAACTGAGATTTGCTTCATGATCTGGGATCCAGGAGTTTCAAATCTCAAACCCTATTGCTATTGACTGGATATCTTCCAGAATGGAAGATCTACTGACATCTTTCCTCTTTGAATCTACGATCAGGATCTCCTCTACGAGTTCGGGCTTCGGGAATTTCAGTTCTCAAACTCCTCTTGCTCCTGGAGCATTTCACTCGGAGTCCACGATCCAATGATGCATGTCACTATGGAGATATCCCCCTTTGATTGACGGATGCGATCAAAAGGCAATTTCACTGACTTTAAAGGTTAGAGAACCTCCTTCCTTTGAATTTTCAGTCAGCGAACCCTTGATCTCTCGCCACGTGTCCTCTGGATCCAACAGCTTAGGTCTCATCGTGATTTCAGAATTCGAAGATTTGGAGAATGGCTCTTGACCATTATCCTCTTTGTAGTTATACTCGATCAGACGATTGTTGGTCCTTGTCACTTAGATCCAACGGATCGGATCTGTACTTCTCCTCTTGAACTTACGCTTCCTCCCGACTTGGAAGAATTTCTTAGTGTCAAAGGCCTTGACCTTTGATCCTTTTGTGAGTCCTGATGACTTTGGGACTCGTCTGCATTTCTGAGAATGCAAAGCGCTACCTCTTCTGAGCTTTGATCTCTTCATCCTGTGCTTGCAATCATTCCATCGTTGTTGTTGTTCTTACTTGTAAACATGCCATCGACACTGTTGTTCTTTCCATCAATGACAAGAACACTCTTCTTGTAAACATGCCAACACTTGATTCCGACGCACTCCTTGTGAACTCTGTATATTTGATGAATTTCAGACTTAGTGATTTATTCAAAAGAAATCTCTTTACGCACTCCTTGCGCTTCATAGTCTCGTTCTCGACACTTAGTCGATTCTTCGAATCTTTTCACTCCTTGCAACAGATTCTTACGCAATACTTAGCTTCTTGTGGGTGACTATGCACACCTTGCAGCGGTCTCTTTGCACTCCTTGCAAATGGAAAGTTTCACGCTATATCTTCTGATCTTCTGAGTCGAAACAAACTTTTTCGACGCACTCCTTACAGATAATATGCACAACTTGCATGAACTCAATGAAGAGAAACAATTTAAACTTATCCAAACAATTGAAAACAACATAACTCATTCATTCATGAAAACAGAATAACAGGGAATTGTAAACAATAGCAACACCATGCATTTGGATCAATTTTCCTCTTTTATATTCATTCAAATGTAAATGGATATAGATATGATAAAACAACTAAAAACTCAACAAATAAATCATAAAAATCTCCTACTAATTTGCAGTAGACTCATTCGGTCATACAAAACCTCTATTTACCCTAGAGGGCTCCTAGGGTTCCCTCTGGCTACTCGTCTACTCGAGAAAAAAATCTAACTGCTACTTACCTTCCGTTACATTAAAGTCTAGGAGTGAAACTCCCAGATGACTCGTGATCATTTAGCTCCAAAGCATTTAATCTTCTTCAGTTTTTCAATCAGTTCAAAAAATATTTGTAGGAAACGCCAGCGTTTAAGATTCTGAACGATTCAAAAGGCGCGCTAAGGAGATGAGTTGTATCTCCACGTGTGCTTGCTTATGATGCTCCTACATCACAAGTGTAAGCCTCCTTTGCCTCCCATGCAAGCCTGTCTGTGTCTAGTGCACTAGCTTCTGTTTAAAAATGGCTAGGGGGCTACCAATTATCCAGCACGGTGAAGAGGAGGGAATCCAAAGGGATATGTAACGGTTCCTCTAGGATCACTTCCTCCACATACTCAATTGGAGGCATACTAAACTTCTCTCTGTTGAGTGTGGGTTGAGTGTGTTGGGTGCAGGCTATGGATAGTGCCTGCTCTAACTATTTCCTCATCCTCTGTCTTGCGGTGAAGTTATGCCAGGAAGGGTCGCGACGCGTCATTCCTCTTTCCCTCGACATGGAGAAGCAATGGAGGGTGTTGATGCTTAACATTAGCATGTTGAATGTCCTCTGGTGGATACACCAGAACTCAGAGCTGCCAGACTGGTTTGGGGATAAGGTGAAATGGACTGAATTGTTACCTTGCTAGATAAGAGCGCAGAGGAGCGACATGATTGCTACCACTAATGTCTCCCATCCACTGAATCCCATGGTCGTCATTCTTCTCGCGTGAGGGAGCAGTCCTTCATCTCTTGACGGGATGTAATGGCGAGCTCCCATTTAATGTTGATGGAAGGGGAGCTAGCCTACCATATTAAGAGTTGGGCTCTGGCTTGTGTTACGTGGCCGCTATGTGCTATGTGGCACCCCATCCGGGGTATATAAATAAAATATTAATTCATTATCCTTATTTTATTTTTTTATTTTTTCTTTATAAATCATATTATGATTAGGTTTACACTAAATTCTAAAAGAACCTTCTTATATAAATTTCAAACACTTTTAATTAATTACATTATAAATATTTTGTTTGAGAAATTAAAATTAGTTTTCTAATTACCATTTAACTTTTGATTTTTTTCCATTAATTACATCATATTTATATGTTTTAATAAATTTCAACTCAATTTTTAAAATATATATATATATAAAAGAACAAACAAAATCTTTCTATCAATTTTTTTTAAGATAACAATTACATAACAAATCCTTAAATATTTGAGAAGAAAAGAATAGCAAATCCTTACATGTGAAAATAAAGTCAATTAAGCCCAACCATACAATATATTAAACATAACATGAGGTAGAATGAATAAAATAAATGAAATATGTAAGTGTTATATGTATAAATAGTTTAAAAATATAATTAACAATAATAAAAATGTAAGGAGATGGAGATATAGATGAAAATAAAAGTTAAAATAGGAAAATATATAAAAAAGCAATAATAAAAATTTAAAAATCTAGGTGAAAGGAAAATCTATCTTAATTTCACCAAATTTAAATGAAAATAAAAGATAGAATAGGAAGAAAAAATATGGAAGCACAAGTATAAGAAAGAAAAAGAAATTAAATAAGAAAAAAAGAAAAATCTATTTTAATTTGATCAAATTTAGATGAAAAAGAGAAAGTGATGTTATTGCAATTTAATAAATTATCCAAAATCAATCAAATTGGAGGTGAATTTTAAGTGATCAAAGAGGATAAAATATATATATATATATATATATATATATATATATATATATATATATATATATATATATATGAATTAAAGATGTAACTAGATGTGTGAATATGTCCACCCTTAAATAAGGGTATGATGTATAGATAAATGTGTAAATGATAGGGGAAAAACAATTGGTGTTTTTATCTCAAGAACAATTTAGAGCTTTGGAACAATTGGATAGAAATAAATTATAAGATATTTTTTTAATAAGAAAATTTTAGAAAGTAAAGTAATTACTATGATAAGTGATAGAAATGCTAGAGGTATTGGTATATGAAACAAGTTTTAACATAGGTTAACTAGCTATTCATAACAATAATTATTGCACATTTAGTATAGTGGATTGTCAATTGGATATAACTTGAGTAATTGAAAAGAAAAATTGTTCTCTCCCTTTCAGAGATTCAAATCCCACTTTGTAACACATGTTTCCTAAATCCATTTATTAAACATTACCTTAAACACTGAAAAGGATCAAATTTCTTAATAACCTATAATATTTTTCTAAATTATAAACTACTCATCACAAATCACAAAAAACTCCCATGACAGTTTAAAACTATCCTTAATCACAAAACACCCCTAATACTTGAAAACTACCCTTAATCACAAAACACGCAAAACGCCCCTAGCACTTTAAAACTACCCTTATATTGCATTGAGATATTGCTATCACTTTGGTTTCCACTCTATGATGGGAAATGAAAAACCAACTTAAGGAACTAAATAATCCGTCGTGAATTTATTTTAAAACACCTACACGCCCCACCTATATACCCTTTGTGTTAAGTGCTCCCCGGTTTTGATGGGAGGTCGGAGCATCATGCGAAATAAAATTGATGTCTTACGGCTTTTTAGCTTTTCACTAAGTATTTCTCTCATGTGGAAAAGGTCTCTACGAATAAGTCCTCTGAAAAAGGTCTCTACGACACTTAAATGAAATATTTAACCATAATTAGGACACTGAAATGAAATATTTCCACTTGGTAATCAATTTTGGTAGGATATTCAATTGGTAACCAAAACCAACTACATCTAAGATTATGTCTACCTCTAAGTCATCTTAATGATCATGGTTTTGTTAATAGTTATCAATTTTCGTTAATTTACACAGTTTTCACTGTTATAGTGTTTATAGTGTTCAATCTTATTTTATTTTTAAGGACAACCTCATACAAAGACCCAAGGGGGCTATAGTCTTTAGAAGTGTCCTTACTTATGTAGAAGGATGTTTACACAAAAATCATTATCTATGAAGAAGAAATCAAGTTTTATTAAATCTTTTTTTTATTATGCACAAAACACATTGTGTGTGCATTATTAAATATTGTGTACATGTAAGTGATTGAAGTTAACCATGCTCTCCCACATTTTTTATGGTTATTCCATATGAATTATTAGTGAATCTTCTTCCTTGAACTTTAGTGGGGAAAATGAAGTTTGGATATTCTTTCATAATTGTATAGGTTCATCAAATCTTTGATAAAACATCGTCAAATAATAACTTTGGAACTAGTTATCACCTTTCAATACTAATCCATGTTAATTTTGGTAGGATAACATCATAGGAAAACCTAAGTGATGTTTCCTCATATTCATGGATGATATTTCTAGTAATCCTATCACCATAGAATTGCACACCTAGCCAAGGGAGATTTGAGCTAGGCACCTACTACAATAGAACTAGCTAAATAGTTAATAACATTAACACCTATTAAGATAAGCTAACAGTCTATTTTACTATAGAAATATGCTTGGTTGCAAATGTGGATCCTTGTACTAAGTCAATCTTCTTATCAGCATGATGTAAACTTGTTGTATGATCATTATATCCTCAATTTTACCTACCACCCATTTAGGCCTTATGGTACACACTTCATCAAGATCCGCTTAATATTTAGATAATTTTTTCAAACTAAACAATCCAAAGTATGAGCTAAATATGTCAAAATAATTCCTTAGTCTGGAAAGAGTGGACCCATTTTCTACTCAAGTCCTAATCTCACAAATTCTAACTTAACTCTAACTTAATTAAAGTAATAGACCATCAATAATCTACAGAAAACATTGTATTTTTCCAAAAATATTACAAATTCATCTATGACATGGTTTCTTTTGCTCCTATAATCAACTTGGATTAATATTTTCTCTTTTGCTCCTATAATCAACTTTGATTAATATTTTCTCTTCATATGGAGTTATATCTCTAATGATATTTTTAGCTTCATTTATCTATTCTCTCCATTTTTTGGGGTTAGATATAATTTCTTAACAGTCTCATAACTTGTTCTTTGCTATTATCCACATCTTCTTCTTTTTTCTAGCAACAAATTTGGTGATAACATTTTGGATATCTTATTTTTTTGTTATCACTATTTTTATATTCTTTAACTACCCTTCTCTGTCTAAAATTACCAAATGAAATAAGGAAATCATTTAGGGGTAATTGAATATTAAGTGGTGTTATTTGTAGCACACATGGTAGTATGCTCTTCAGAAATTATTATTCTTTTTTGACCACCACCACAACCATCTTTTCCTCCTCACCTATTGGGTCTTCCACCTCTACTTCCTAGTGTAGTTTTAATTCTTCCTCCATGATTATCTAAACTAGTTTTTGTATAATATACCAATAACTGATTAATTTTATATTTTTCAATTATAAATACAATTAGATTTTCACTTGTATTTACTTCACAAATAAAAAATAATTCTTCTTTTTCTTATCAATAAAACTTTTAGTCTTATTATTAATTCTTTCTTTACAAATTTGACATTGAAATTCAAAATCTACTTTTCTTACATTTTTCCAAATATATGCAATTAGTAGTTGATGAGGAAAGAGGGACATCCTTGTATTTCCATTGATAAGTAGTTTGTATACCATAGTTTCTCTCATCTTCATTAAATAACTATTTTTTGAAAAAACTATATGAGATTTTTCTATGTTTATCTTTAGTTAACTTTTTCTTGAGAAAAAAGTCTACTTTTCATCTATTTTGAATTTAAGAGTATATTTATATGTTTTTACTCAAAAAAATATTTTTTATAGTTTATAAGAGATTATCAAAAATTATTTTTTTAGAGTTTATAAGATATTATCTTTGGCAGTAATTAAATTTGATAAGAACATTAAGAATTGTAGAACAATTGATTTTAAATTAATTATATTTTAATTTTATCTCTTTATATTCATCGAAATATCATTTTACTATTAATTAGTTATATTAATTTTTTTTCCCTAAATATCTTAATACTCATTCAAATATTCCATTAATATTAAGTTTTGATTTAACCTAATATAACATTTTAATATTTTATGGAACCATTAAAATATTCCTTATCCACAATAAAATTTACTTCTAATCCATTTTTGTATTTTATAGAACCATTAGAATATTCCTTATCCACAATAAAATTTATTTCTAATCCTCCTCTTAATGTTTATAGTGACGATTTTCAAAATCACATTTTTTTAAGATTAACATCCTTCTCCGTTATAAAAAAATCTACATTAAAATTGAGGGTACTAAAATACATTCCTTTGTGAACCAAGTCACACATCAATCATGGGTCAAAATGCTTCTTATTTTGTAGAGTATGTCTCACAAATCTATTTAAGTCAAACACTTTCCCTTTGCAAATAACTTTAGATGGTTACCGAGGAAAATGAAAAAAAAAAATACATTTTTCTTACACATCAAAATACAATTAAATATGTTGTACAAGAAATGAGAAAATTATTTAATAACTTCCTTGGTGGGAAAGTGATTCACTTTGCCATGTTTATTTTTTATAAAATAATTATCTTTAATTTTGAAAAAGTTAAGAAGTAAACACTCAGAAAAAATATCAAATGTTGAGATTATGTGACCTACTTGAGTTCACATACATCCTCTCCTAAAAATAAACAGCTTCCTCAACACTGATATGTGTGTAAATTTATTTTTATATATTTTATATATACAAAATAAAATAATCAAACAATGTATAAACAAATATGCTTTAGAAGAAAGAAATGAAAATAGATGATGGCTTGCATTCCCTAGTATAAGATATCCTCTCCTAGAAATAAACAACTCTAGAAGAAAGAAATGGAAATAGATGATGGTTTGCATTCCCTAGTATAAGACATCCTCTCCTAGAAATAAACAGCTCTATAAGAAAGAAATGGAAATAAATGATGGCTTGCATTCCCTAGTATAAGACATCCTTTCCTAGGGATAAACACCTTCCTCAACACTGATATGTGTGTAAATTTATTTTTGTATATTTTATATATACAAAATAAAATAATCAAACAATGTATAAACAAATATGCTCTATAAAAAAGAAATGGAAATAGATGATGGCTTGCATTCCCTAGTATAAGGAAGTCTCCTACCTTAGAATTTGATTAGTGTTTCATTTAGGTGTACGGAACAAAATATCTAAGGGTTTAAAAGGAAGTGCACAAAACCAATTTAAAGGAAATTCACATAACTAGCATAAGATGCAATATTGAAGTCTAAAAGTGAATGGAAAGACGTAAAGAAGAGGTGAAAGTATTGACAATGAACTACAAAACCTCCTTTAAAAAAGTGTCGCGATAGATCCATAAAGTACAGTGCTATCTAAGAGCGTATCTAAGATCATGTGAAAGCTATAACACATTAATATACAAAACCACTTAGTAATGTAACAAATATTTGACATAGAGTTCAAATATAAATCCAATAGTTAATTTAGATACATATAATTATTAGTATAATATGTTAATTTGAAATCCATAATTAGAGGGTATAAAATCTTATTTACAATATTCAAATTATGAGTGTTAATTATAACAAAAATGAAATTAATCACATGTATTATGACAAAAACTAATCCTATGTATCACAGAAAAAATAAATATAAATTATGAGTGTTGAACATTTAACTATAACAAAAATGAAATTAATCACATGTATTGTGTATTATGACAAAAACTAATCCTATGTATCAGAAAAAATAATTATTTAATGTTAATATTACAAATAAATATGACAAAAACTAATCCTATGTATAAAAAAAAATATTTAATATTAATGCTACAAATAAACATAGGAAAGACAACTTGGTCATGGTAATAGAAACCAAAAATAAAATATATAGAAAGGACAACTTGGTCATGATAATAAAAACCAAAAATAGAATATACAAGAAAATCAAATAGAAGATGAGGTTCTCATAACACCAAAAGTAAAATCCTAAATATCTTGATAATATTTTGATACAATGGGTTACACAATGCCCATGTATCCTAGAGAGAGGCCCACATGGTGATTTATGTTGTAAAAAATTATAACAACGATAATGATTAATACATAATATACACAATGTATTAATTAAATTTTTCTAAGCTAATTGTGGTGTATATATATAATTATTTAAGATCATAAAATAGATGTGAAATTAAATTATATAATAAAAATATATAAAATTAAATTATGTAATAAGAATACATATAAAATGTGAAAATAAAATATATATAATAATTATATATGTGAAAAATACTTATTTTTTTTTGTTAGTTTTGATAAAATTATTTATATTCTTTTTAAATACAAAACATAATATCAATAGATTAAGAATAATGTTTAAGAAATATTTTAAAGTTTCAAACATTTTTAATCAATTACATCATAGGTAGTGTAATTACATCATAGGTAGTGTATTTGTGAATTTCAAACATTAGCTTTCAAACTATCATAGTATCTTTTAAAAATAAATAAGGAAAACTTAAAAAATATATATAACACATATTTAAGAAGGCTAAAAATAAAACATTTCTATCAAATATTTTAGACATTATAATGACATAATAAATATATAACACATATT
>ML783134.1:1174311-1186357 GCA_009831015.1 Picea engelmannii | reverse complement strand
AGGGGGGGGGTGTTGGAGTTACTTCACACACACCTAGGATTTCTTTTTCCTAAGGTTTTTATTTGTTTATTAGTCATAATTAGTCATTATCCAGTCTCCTATATTTTAGGAAAGAATATTCCACCTGGAGAATATTCCCTTTCAGTGCATACTTTAGTTTGATTAGTTGAGTTGAGTCTAGATGTTGCATTGGGATCATCAACATGCAACATTGGTATCATCACCATGCTAATTCGACCTTGTCTTGGTATCATCACCAAAGTGGCGCATTAGCCTTGATTCCTTGACTTAACTCCTCACTACTTTATGTTCAGTCAGTTGACTAAAGACTAGTTGACTAATTAACTCAACTAGGTGGCAGTTCACTCCCATAACTGCTAATGTGTGTCCAGATCACTCTAGACCACCACTATGGCGACTTGGTTCACCTCAAGTCGAACTCATTGAGTTATACAGAGTATATCATGTGTAAATTATTCATTATTCATAACGGTTAATGAGAATTATTTCCATTCTTTCTCTCCTTCTTCTTCTTTTTCCAATTCTCTCTGCAAATGTGTGTATCATTGTTTAGCTAGATCTATTATATTCAGGTCAACACATTTAATATTTATTCAATACTCCTATTACATTGAGAATATTTGGCATAGTACAACTCATAACTTACATCAAACTTTTGATAACCTTTAGTCTAATACAACTCATGGAGTTTACATCAAGCTTTTGATCACTTCAATTCAATTAATCTAATGAGTCTTACATTCCATAATTTATAATATATAATCAACTTAATGATCCTCAATATCCAATTTCACAATAATTCCTTTTAGGCTTATTTTAACAAGATCCAAATAGCCTTCAATTCCACTAAGCTTGAAAAATGCATACTTGATAAATAATTCATTTTGTAAGCTCATACAATCATATGTATATTCATTTTCCATATCTCTGTATAAAATCCTATGAATCAATATGGGATTTTCACGAATTGTTACCTACTCATCTCAAAACAAATCTCACCTTACCCTTATTCAAATATCACTCACACTTAACACTTAGATTTCCACTTCCACTGTGGAATGAGAAACCATTGTAAACAACTCAAAAATCCCCTCAACCTTACCCTTATTCAAATATCACTCGCAATTATCACTTAGGTTTCCACCCACCTATGATAGGAAATGAGAAACTAATCTAAAGAACTTTAGAGAAGGGATTTTAGCTATTTTAAGTATTTGGCTAATCTGGCTAACTATTCAATAAGTCCTATGTAGAAGGTGCATACCGGTGCGGTTTTAAGATCCCCAAGGGACATCCAACACATTCTCTTTTATTTAGATGCACGGACACCAAACGGCTTAATTTGCGTAAGCAGTCTACTATAGACCATCATAAATATCATATAAAATGATAAAAATAACCCTCCATCTCCAGAATTTGATTTTTCACTATCTACTCTTTATCCTCCTTATAGTGCTCATTCAATTACATTGGCATTTTCCCTTGAATTTTGTATAAGACACACGAGCTAGCTCACTGAAGTTGTTTTTACAAAAACAAGGCCAGTCATACAATTTTATTCAGTCGCCAGCAACAGTGGCTCAGGCTAGACAACTTTGGTTGGGATGCGATGTCTCGTAGACAACCATGAAGTTCTCCATTCTCCATCCCCAACAGGAAGTACGGGAGAATTTCAAAGGAGGCCACTGGTTTATTCGTACACAGACCATAGTTAAGAACTTCTCTTCATGTTTTTCACGTACTTGAGGGGCAGGCATTTTTGTGAAATTCCTGCAGCATTTGTGACCTCCCCAAAGTGGGTCATCTGGATCTGCAGAGACATAGCCATCCTGGAAGTATCTCTTCATCGGAGGAAGCCAGCGCCAATATGGATCAGAGTTCACTCCGTAGTTCCCCGCTTCCTGCAATATTCATTTCAACAATTATATCATTTTCCTTCCTTCCTTGCAGTCGCACGACGAACAAAAATTCATTCTCATGCACGCTTTCAGTACCAAAAGAGTCACTGTAGAAATATTTATTGGATGTACAAATTAAATATATTAATTTTTCCATTTGGGCTTTACTATTTTGTACCAGAAATTCCACGAGTATGAGCACAGATCATCTACCCTGATTTGTGTCTGCAATTTCATGATTCGTCTCTGCAATTACAGTTCCACAAAATTGCTATATTGCTAGAATTTAATACTTTAGTTCGCAGAAAACACATGAAACGTCTCAATAATTTATTAGTCTCTCAGGGTTAGTTATAATTACGTACTGTTATTCAGCAAAGTAGGGTTTTTAATAAATGCGAGCGTAGTTATTAGAATAATGCATCACTGGTATCGTAAAGAACTTACCCAGCGGCCTTCGTCGAGAGACAGCAGGCTAGAATGCTCGATTTCATTTCGTGGAGAGATGTGCTTCTCACTATACATTTGTTTTTCGAGGCAATGATTTTCCCACAGAACTTGGGATTCAGCAACAAATTTCCACTTTCTGGAGAGTGATACACTCCTAGCGAGGACTTGCTGCATCCAGCAGTGACAACACTTGTGCAAATAAATCCTTGCAAATCCATTCTAATGGATCACCGTGAAATTCCTCCATCATTCCTCAAAATATATTTTTAGAACTTCAAAATTTACTACCTTCTTATTAAAAAATTGACATTGCATAGTTGTAGAGATTGCACAAGATAATATTTGTATTATTATCCTACACAATTACAACACAATTATATAGTTGGATTCAGATACAACTTATTCTAAACATAGAGAGGGGTAGAGAGAATTTCTCAACAACCTTCAATTGATTCAAACCAAACCAAACCCAAACCAATTTTATTGTAAGAATTATTCCAACACCCTCCCATAATGTTTACATTACAAATATTATATCATAATTACAATACTCAAATTTCAACATCTATATTTGTCTTGATATGGTCTACATCAACACTCCTATCCACTCTAAAATCTTTCGGTATAGACTCTTTCTTCTCCACAACTTTGAGCTTCCCTTTCAACTCATTTAAGATAACAACGCTTCTGACCATCATTGACGAATTTGTAGAATTGACTCTTCTCTACCTAAAAACAATCTCGTAAATCATCCTATGGATGCACTACCATATTTGGAATTCCCCGGAAGAACAAATTTGGACAGTTATATAGGATAGTGATCTAATTGTATAGGATAGTTATATGCAGTCAATCCTACAACTGACCTTCTTTAAACACATCTACAACAATATACACAAGGATAAACAATTTTAAAGCACATAAGTACAACAGGAATCTCCATCTTTTAACAAAATTGTAAAAAAATACTAACTTACATGTTAAGTTGTCCTTTGAGTAGTTCTTCATCATTTACAAAGGAATAAATATAGAAATACAAATTCTTCATTATACACAACCAACAAAATAAAAAAAATGACTAAATGGTTAACTTAATACTCTATGATGCATGTGTCATGCACTCTGTTATTAACTTTAATAACCATATCCATCCATTCATTGAAATGCCTTTGTTGTTCCATAAGCAATGGAGTTCCTAATGGAGGATCCTTCTACTAAGTCTGTATCCACGATCCGGACGTTTTGCAGCACCAACTTCTCTTCTGGCACACATTCGTCTTTTATCTCTGCGCAGGGACTAACTCCCAATCGACAAGAAGTTGCATCAGGTAGAAATCACGTTCCCAGCGGCGACTCCATCACTGTTTTCCCTTCTCTCTCACAAACTGCAATAGATATTCAAACAAGCAACGGATCTGGTGATCTTCTGACAGACCTCAAATCGATGGAAATGACTATATCGTCTACATTAGCATACTCCAATTCATCCTTTCACAACCTCAAATATATAGGCTCACTAATCTCATTAGGTTCTGATCTAAAACGATTCTTCACAACTGTACACACTCCTCACAAAAAAACATGGTCTTTGCAAATAAAAACAGAATGGCATCACGACAATTTTCTTGCACAATGATCTCCTCCGAGTAGTGTCCTAAGGGAGGACTCTACTAGAAAACATACAAAAAAAAAAAAAATAGCACACACAATTATACTAGCTCAAAACACACTCCTGGAAAAATAAGAAACAAAGAAGAAAATACATAAAGAGAGATCGAGAATGGAAAGTGCAGAAAGCAATTGTATTAGTTGATAGTCTAACTCTATAAAGGGAAAACAAAACAAGAAGATCAAGAAGTCAGAAGTAAGTCCTAATGGCTGGTACAGAACAACTGGCAGTGTACAATCATACGTTGTTGAGGTTATAACTAACACTCCCTCTTAAACTCAACGGTTAAAAGCATCAACAATGATAATGCCTAATTGTTGTCTCTCAAGATAAAAAATGGTTTTTCCCAATGGCTTTGTAAAGATGTTTGCAATCTCGTCTAGTAAGCCACAAAATTGAAGTGAGATTTCACCATTATTGACTAGCTCAAGTATGATTTGAAAGCAAGTGTCAATATGCTTTCTTTTATTATGAAAAACATGGTTTTCAAATAAAGCAATTGCTGAAATATTGTCACAGAAGATAGGAGTTGACTCATTTTATGTATGTGACATGTCATTCAATAGTGTTCACAACCACACAGCTTGACAAGAAGTTGAGATAGTAGTGACATACTCTTCCTTTGTAGAAGATATTGAGACAATGGGTTGTTTATTTGATGTCCAAGATATCATATTCGTGGTCAGGTGAAAAGCATAACCTGGGGTGTTTTTCTGGTCATCTAGGCTGCCTGCAAAATCACTGTTAGTGTAACCAGAAAGATGATTATCTACCGACTAAGTGTACCATAAACCAAAATTAAGAGTGCCAACAACATATCTCAGAATCTTTTTTTCCATCTTTCGGCTGCATACATAATATCAGGCCTAGTTTTTTTAAGATACAATAAACTTCCTACTAAACTTTTGTACAAAGTAGAGTCCGATGTAGGGCCTTCATCTTTCTTGCTTAATTTTGTTCCTAGGGGTATAGGAGTATTTGTTGGATTGCAGTCTTCCATGTAGAATCTTTTGAGGATGTTTGCTACATACTTTTCCTCATAGACATAAATTCCTTTGGTTGATTAGTCAACCTCTATCCCCAAAAGATATTTCATTATGCCAAGATTTGTCATCTCAAACTTAGATTGCATGGCATGTTTAAAACTTGTTTACTCAATTTTCCTAGTATATATCATGTCATCAACATAAAGATAGACAATCATGATTTTACCTTGTTGATTTGCTTTGGTGTATAGAGTTGGCTCATTTTGGCTTCTCCTAAAACCACTCTTGATCAGGTAAGTATCAATTCAGTTGTACCAATCTCTTGGATCTTGTTTTAATACACAGAAGGATTTCTTCAACCAATACACTTTGGTCGGATGGTCTTTGACTTCAAATCCAAGTGGTTGATCCACATAGACCTCTTCTTCTAAGACACCATTCGAGAAGGTTGACTTGACATCCATCTGGTATACTTTCCATTTATGTTGAGTTGGTATGGTTAAGATAGTCCTTAAAGTGTCCAACCCTGCTACTAGAAAAAAAAATTCACCATAATCAATGCCTAGTTGTTGTGGGAATCATTTGGCAACAAGTCTTTCTTTGTGTTTTTCAATCTGTCCCTTTTCATTGAGTTTAGTCTTGTAAACCCACTTAACACCAATACTTGTCTTATGTTTGCC
Organism: Picea engelmannii; assembly: GCA_009831015.1. NCBI lineage: Eukaryota > Viridiplantae > Streptophyta > Pinopsida > Pinales > Pinaceae > Picea > Picea engelmannii. Next base: position 1,180,653 of record ML783134.1, on the reverse strand, counting down.
CATATCAACAAGATCCCACATCTTGTTCTTCTCAATGGAGTCGATCTCTTGGTTCATGGCTCGAACCCAATGTGGCTCTTTAATTGTCTCTTTAAAAGATGTAGGTTGACATGACATTAATGAAAAAAGATTGTGCTTTTCAATATCATCCAACTGCTGATGTATTTCTCTCAAGCTTCAAGTTCTCTGAGTTTGAAGTTCAAACGATGAATTTATGCTTGAAGAAGAGTTGTCCTAAGAAATTTCAGGCTGTCCTTGTACCTGCAATATTGGAAGGACGGGCTGATGTGTTTGTTTTTCTGAATTTTCTGTGTGTTCAGGAAGTGGCAGCAATGGATTTTGACTGTCCATAGGGTGATTTTCAGACTCACTCCAGAATTGATTTTCAAGAAATTTGACATCTCTACTAAGAATGAGTTTCTTTAAATCAGATTGTAGAGTCTGTAGGTTTTGGATGTCTCACTGTAGCCAACAAAAATGCATTTCTCACTTTTATAATCAAGTTTCTTCCTCAATTTGGAAGGTATGTGAGCGAATGCAATGCATCCAAAAGTCTTAAGATTGGAAACATTCAGTTTTGTCCCACTCCATGCTTCTTGAGGGACCTTCATCTTGACATAGTTGGTTGGAGATCTATTTAGAAGATAAGTTGAACATGCTACATCTTCAACCCAAAATAAATTTGATAGACATTTCTCTCTCAGAAGATTCCTTGCCATGTCCATTATAGTCTGGTTTTTCCTCTCAGCCACTTCATTTTGTTGTGGAGTATACTTGGTTGTGGTTTTCATGATTATGCCTTGGGATTTGCAAAAAATTGCAAATTTTGTTGAACAATATTCTCCTCTTCCATTTGACCTGAGAACCTTCACATATTTCCCACTTTGGTTTTCAGCTTCCGCCTTGAACTCCTTGAACTTTTCAAAGGTTCCAGTCTTGTGTCTCAGGAAATAGATCCACATTTTCATGCTAAAGTCATCAATAAATGTTAGAAAATAAAAGCTACCACTTATTGACTTTGTTTTCATTGGTCCACATAGGTCAATGTGAATCATCTCTAAGTGTTGTTTGGCTTGACAGGAGAACTTTGGAAATCTTGTTCACTTATGTTTTCCTAGAATGAAAGACTCACATCGGGGGGGGGTTCTCTTTGAAGATAGGTACACCTTTGACCATGGAGTGCTTATGCAGCAGATTGAGACTCTGAAAGGGTAGATGTCCAAATATTGCATGCCAAATCATAGTGTCATTGGGGGTGGATACACTTTGTGCATAAGATTGGGTCAAATTTTTAGTTCTAAGGGTGAGGGGAAACATTATATTCCTAGTCATGTGGATATCAGAAATCAATTTCCTGTTGGGATGTTTGTCATATATCCTACATGATGCTTCTTCAAAAAGTACCTTATAGGCATTTTCAACTAATTTTCCTACACTTAACAGATTATTCTTCAGATCTGGAATGTGATAAACATCTTTTATGTCTTTCTTTACATTTGTTTTAGTGATAATAGGTATAATTCATTTTCCTTGAAATTGGACTAAAGAGTCATCTCCAAGTGTAATATCAGATGAAATAGAAGAATCAATGCAAGAAATTAAATCTTTGTTACCTGTCATGTGATTGTTGCATCTGCTATCTAGCAACCAGAGGTCCTTGTGTTGTTCTTTAGTTTTGTGACATGAGAGAAACATCCCATCTGAGGTGTCTCATTCATTATTTGTGACATGGGCTCTGCCTGAGTGTTGATTTATTTGTTTCTTCCTCCATTCATATCATAGTGCCCAAAACTTTTGCAGTAATAGCATTTTATGCTCTCTTTGTCATTGGATCTCCTCCCTCTGCCTCTTTGAGGTTGGTCTTGATGTGTGTGACCTTCACTTGAGTGATGGTTTCTTGGACTTCTCCCTCTTCCTCTATGACTTATACCTCTAGCTCTGTCTCTTCCTCTCCCTTTGTTGAAAGAGAATTGATTCTTGAAGGAATTGTCCATTGACTCATATTCTAAATGCAGTCTGGTCTCATGTGAAAACAAAGAACCCATGAGTTCATATGTTGAAAAATTTGACAGATCTTTGGATTCAAGGATGGCTGTAACAACCATTTCAAATTTATTTGGAAGAATTAGGAGGAATTTCTCAACTATCCTCTCATCAGGGATGGCTTCACCATTCAACCTGATCTTATTTACCATTCCCATGACTCTGGTCATAAATTCATCAATATTTTCAGACTTTGGCATTTTTAAAGTCTCAAAATGTGTCCTCAAGGTCTGCAATTTGACAATTTTGACCTTGTCATTTCCCTGGTAGGTTGTACTTAGAATGTCTTGGACCTTTTTTGAGATAATAGTACTTGTGATTTTTGAGAAAATAGAGTCATCCACTAAGTTTTGAATCCAGAATTTGTACTTATTCTCTCTTTTCCTGTGTTCTTCCAGAGCAACTCTTTCTTGATTGTTCATGGAAGCTAAATCTGCTGGATTTGGTTCCACGTAGACATGATCCAGTAGATCCCAACAATATTGTGCTTGTAAGAAGGATCTCATTCTGAGAGACCACAATTCATAGTTCTTTCCAAGAAGAATTGACCCTTGCGTTGGTCCTAGGATGCTAGAGGTGGCCATTTTTGTAAAAAAAAATAGAACAAAAAACAAATTGTTAGTATTGTTCGTTCTTTCTCTCGGGGATGAAAAATACCTCTGATATATGCATGCAGACATGGCCTCTTCCTGTTTTTTGCGCGTAAAAACAAGTCCTCGAAGTCCTCTGCATTACTTCAAGCCAAAAAATGTGGGCCAAACCACTTCTTTAGCTCTGATATGGTTGGATCTGACTATCCAAGCACAAGATCTATAGAGTTAGAAATCGAAGCTCTATTATTTGTCAACTGTAGTCCCTCTTAATGGTGAAAACGAGGTGCTCTAGACGTTTCTTTTTAACGGAAAATTTTTAACGTTAACCCCTCATATGACCAAGGGATAAGATCCAGGTGCTTTGGGGTTTTGGGTGTTTTAAAACCTTAGATCTGTCGAATGGGAGAACTCAAGAATAGGCAAATAGATCGATGATCCGTGTTGATTTGAGATCAACGGCTCTAATTTCTCTGATTTGGGTTTCGATGATTTTCGTTGAACTCAACAACACACACAACACTCACGAAGTGTCGATCGTCGAAGAGGGGAATATCGGATGGCTCCTATTCCTCCACTAGATCAACGGATTCAATGCCTTTTTCACAATAACTTTTCATAAATTTGTCGAATCACGAAAGTATTAAATCGAAGGTCCTCGAGCTCCGATGGATGGACAGTTCAGATTTATTCTCTTCAGGCTTCAACAATTTCTTTTGGCCATCCACACAACATGACTCCTCGAATCCGTCGATGTCGAACTGTTGAAATGGCAATAAAGGTCAACGACCCACAACGCTCAACGAATCAACGACCCAGATTATTTTAACTCTAAAGAGAAATTTTAACTCTAACTAGAGAAATTTTAACTCTAAAGAGCCTCTATTATGGCCACCAACGTTCTCATATTCTCGTTGTTAAATAATAATTTGTACCCCTTCCCTTAGGATTGACGGCATTGATTTTGAGTTTCCATATAGGATTATATATATATAATAGAGATGGTATATTTGTCTTCATAGTCTTACTCTAACCAGACTGTCTCCTTCCTTGTTTGCATCTCTGGTTATTTATGCATGTATACAAAATATATAAACCCTAGAGTTCTTATTGATAGTCATGGCTCTCTGGTTAGTTTATATATATGTGTGGGATTTATGCATGGTCTTATAAATTTTAAGGGGTTTTTCTATTGAAAATTACTATGTTATTCTTTCAGGTCATATAGGAATTAGCTCTTTATATTATGAAGAATATCTATTTAATTATTGTAATATGTTTCCATATCTGGTATTCCGATACATTTTGTTTTTTGCTTGACCACAAAATAATTCCTAGGTCATATAGGAATTAGCTCTTTATATTGTGAAGAATATCTATTTAATTATTGTAATATGTTTCCATATATGGTATTCCAATACATTTTGTTTTGTGCTTGACCACAAAATAATTCCTATTAATATTTCACTATATGGAAAACTATTCTATGTACAAAAAAAACTTATTATTTGAAACAAACATACACAACATTTTGCAAAAATAGATTCTTTGGGGTATTCTTTCTCTTTTTCTTTTAAAATTATAGTTAGGGATATATGCAAGCTAATGTTGGTCTCTCATGAAACATTAGTGGCAATGCAAACCTCTAAAAACAATAATAGATTATTCAAGGTAGTTTTACAATGAATTTGAATATGGTGAATATACAACTTTTGTTCATAGACATTGTGAATAACTATGTCAAATTCGATTTTTTTTAACAATGGTATCTTATTTTTCCAACAAAATATAACTTATATGTTTTTGTTAGTGCAAGTGTTCACTGCCTCAACCCATTTTTCTAGTGTTGTGTATTTTTTGAAATTTTTAATCTTAATTTTATATATATTTTTAAATTATCAAAGTCTACATATGACTAAAATTACAAAGTCTTTTGTTTTTGCAAGTCTGTCTCTCTTAGTGCCCCATATAATTCATTTGAGAAATGGTTAAGCCCATAAAAAGTTATACCATAAATAAGAGAAATATGTATTCTATCATTTTGATCTATGTGAAGACAAAAATAAATTAAAAATAGTTTCTTCAATTGAATTGTTTATCCTGTAGAAAAATAACTTCAAAGACAAATATATAGAGGGGTATTCACAAAAATGGAGGTTTTTATCAATTTTCACATCGAACCACTAGGATTGTCATCTCGAACCTAAATTCGAGCACCCAACCAAGTCAACATACACCTTGTCAATCCTGCCCAAGAACATTTGAATTCAAAAGAATGTGTTCATGCGGACAAACTCCTAAAATTTGTTCCTCCCTCGCTCCCTCCCTCTCTTTCTCTCTCTCTCTCTCCTACATCTACCCCACTCTCACTCTCCCATTCTACCCCCCGCTTGTCTCCCTCTCTCTCCCTCACACCCCTATACATGGTAATACCTAGACATGGAAAGACTTAAACATCACAAGGAATGGAAAGACTTAGACCTACACCTTACCTTGACATGCCTCAGACTCTCACACCTACTCCCTCCCTATCCCCCCCTCTTCCATTATTTCTCTCTTTCTCTCTCCCTTTTCCCTTTTTCCCTCCCTCCCCTCTCTCTTACACCTCTCTTCCACCCTTTCTCTATCTCCTCATTGTTAGTCTCAGTCTCACTCTCTCTGCCCCTCTTTCTCTCTCTATTCACCCTCTCTGTCTCCCTCTGTTTCCCCCCCCTTCCTCTCACTCTATCTATACCCCCCTTTTAAGTTTCCCTCTCTACTTCCCTTCCTCTCACTATCCCTCTCTCTACCCCCCCCTCTCTATCTCTCTCTCCCTCCCTCTCACACTTTGTATCTAACCCTCCTCTTTGTATTTCTCTCTCCCTCTCCCACACTCTAACACTCTCACTATATACCTCCCCTCTTTGTATACATATTTCTCCCTCCCACACTCTAACACACCCATTCTCTACCTCCCCTATTTGTTTTCCTCTCTCTCCATCCCACACTCTCACACACACAGTTTCTATCCCCCCTCTATATCTTCCTCTCTCTCCCTCCCACACTCTAACACACTCACTCTCTACCTCCCCTCTTATTCTACCTCTCTCTCCCTCCCACACACTCTCACACACACTTTCTATCCCCCCTCTATGTCTCCCTCTATATTTCCCTCCCACACTCTCTATCCCCCCTCTATATCTCCCTCTATCTCACTCTCTACCTCCCCTCTTTGTCTACCTCTCTCTCCATCCCACACTCTAACACACTCACTCTCTACCTCCCCTCTTTGTATTCCTATATTTCATTCCTTTGTACCTCCCCCCCCCCTCTCTCTATCTCCCTCTCTACCCCCAATGTCTATCTCCTTCTCTCTCCCTCACACTCATATACATGGTAAGACCAATACATGGAAAGACTTAGACATCACAAGTCATGTAAATACATAGACCTAGACCTTACCTTGACATGACTCAGACTCTCACACCCACTCCCTCCCTATCCCTCCCCCCCTCTCTCTCTGCCCCTTTTCCCCTCCCTCCCTTCTCTCTTCCACCTCTATCCCACCATTGTTAGTATCAGTCTCACTCTCTCTTCCCCCCTTTCTCTCTTTATTCTGCCTCTCCATCTCCCTTTGTATCCCCCCTTCCTGTCACTCTCTCTCTACCCCCCCTTTTATGTCTCCCTCTTTGCTTCCCTTCCTATCATTATGCCTATCTCTATCCCCCCT
>ML783134.1:1082771-1150797 GCA_009831015.1 Picea engelmannii | reverse complement strand
AATCTTAAGGGAAAGCCAATTAGGTATGGCCACACTCCCTAGCCTTCTATCCCTTATTTTGGGAAAAATGCATTTGATATTTCACTACTAAACGATAAAAATGCAGATCAAGAATGATACATCATGATGCCAAAATACAGTCAAATACTAGGTTCATCCTCCCTACATAAGCAAGGAGAGCTAGTGTGTCCACTTTGGCTCTGATTAAGTGAAAGATTCACCAAGACTTTAAAGGTTTAATAATTAAGTGAAAGATTCGCCAAGATTTTAAAAGATTTTATAATTCAGTGAAAGATTTGCCAAGTTTTTACAAGATTTTATAATTTAGTGAAAGATTCGCCAAGATTTTACAAGATTATATAATCGACTAAAAGATTCGCCAAAAAACTATATATACATATTATATTATTGATAAAATAGCCTTCAATTTTTCCTATGTATCACGGGGATTCGCCCAATTATTATACATATAAATTTAGGGGGGGTTCTTAAAATCACCCCTGCTTCTTGTCTCATATTCATCCTTTCAACCTTAGCAATCATTCTAGGGAAATCCAATACTTCATGGTCCAGAGCTTTGCAACAAAGGCAACTAGGTCTTCTACCAGGGAATTCCTTAGCAAGATGTCCCAGTCTTCTGTAACTGTAACAAAGGGTTAATCCTTGCTTTCTCTTAAATGATCCCCAACCTTTCCTGTACTGCGTACTAAGATCGTGGTAGCTAACCTGCAAAAAATTCTTTCTAGGATCCTGCATCCATTTGTTAGTCCAAAAATTCTCTCTATGCATAGGTATAACATATCTTTCACTATTCTTATCAGATATATTCATATCAAATCCTCTTTCTTCTATCAGTGCCCTATTTTTCAAGCTAGGATAAATCTTATCAAACATACCTAGATCCATATTTTAGAAACAAAAATTTCCACTAATCTTATCTTCAGAAGAGCACAAAGCTTTCAGATCTTAAAACTTTTCACTATTCTTACCTTTATCAGAGCACAAAGAGTTCATATCTTACCTCTTTTCTTCAGATCAGACTTCTTTCTTTAGCACGGAGCTTCAAAAATCAAGTAGAATATTGTGCACTAGAGCGATATATCTATGCACAGAGCTTTCACAATTTCACGTCAGGTCTTTGCACAAAGCTTCTTTTTCCTCAGTTCCCAACAATCACAGTTTCAGTTCAGGTCTTTGCACAAAGCCTCTTTTTCCTCAGTTCCCATCAGTCACAGTTTCAGTCCTGGCAATAGAACCATTTGTTGGCACAGGGGTAGACCCAGGGTTCAATGCTACAACAACGTACCAACAAAACCCTAACTACCGACCCTTTCAGCAACACCTGCGAAGCAGATGAAGTCTCACTCGAGGTAGAGGCAGGGGCGGTTGCAGGACTCCAATGTATGCAACCTTAGCTAGGACACCGATATGTGATTCTAGTCACTTAACAGAGCACTCAACAGCTAACATTCATCGATATTCCGTTCTTAGTTACAGTGCAGTTAAACCCTAATTACAGAGCATCACAGTATTCAACCAGATCTATCATCTAACAACACTTAGCATGACGAAACAGATCATATGTTAACAGATTCAACACTAAGCACATGCATACAAGTAAGATCTAACATCCATCCATATTATTAAGAACTAAGCATCGACAGATCATTCATCTATATTAAAGCACTAAGCACATTAACATATAATCACATCAACACATTGCACAAAGTAGAGGAACACAGCATGTACGTGGTTCACCCCCACCCTAGGGCTACGTCCACCAACTCTTTGTCTTCCTTATTAGCTTCTTCAATAGGTTACATGCAAAGAGCCTCAAAAACCCTACTCTGTAGAGGAAAAGAGATCTATGCAGCTCGTTAGATCCTCCTTCCTTGAGTAGGTCTAAGCACACAACCTTCTACAGTCTCTTACAATGGCTTGCACTTAGCTCTGCAAGTCTCACACAATATGCACCAAAGCAGTTACAACTCTTGATCACACAGATCCAACTCTAGCACTCAACCATTCGTCGTTTTATATCCTCACTACAATGCCTAGCATCTATTTATACATACAAAATAGTCCTAATCATGGGTGAACCCATGCGTCGACATTACCATACCCGTTACATAATCCCAAATCCCAAAAAGGGCCCTAAAAGAGGTTGAGATCCCTCAATCTCTGCTTCATCTTGCGCTCCACCTTCGACAGCCTATCGAAGTCCCAAAATCAGGTCGAACATGACCAAGAATCCTCAAAACTTGGTCAAGGGCCAACACTCTCTCTCTCTACCCCCTCTCTCTATATCCCTGTCTCTCACTCTCTCTCAATCTCTTTGTCTTCCCCTCTCCCCCTCTCACACTCTCTTTCTTCCTCTCTCTACATCACAAGGAAATAAATGGCATTGACCTAGACCATTACATATATCGAGACCATGACCTATACCACAACATAGCACTAGATATAGATTTAGACCATGAACCAGACCCCCCTAGCTCCATCTAATCCTAGGTGTAACCTATACTCAACCCTTAACCCCCTCCACACTCAAGCCCTGAGTACACTATGCATATACCTCTTGTTAAAGGCCTCACACCCTTGCACCCACATCTTGGTTCTCTAACCATTGCTCTATACATATTTATCCTAACCCCTTAAGTCCTAGTTGTCCCCATACCTCTATACATATTTATTCATAAAGAAGTTTGGTCTATAATAAATTATATATCTGTTGCATAAAGAATGTGCACGTTCTTTTATCCTTGTAGTTCTTGTTCATTTATGCCCTGCAGGAACACACTCACGTTCCTGCTGGGAATATTTTGGTGCCAAGAAAACTCCACTACCTCATCTATATCAATCCAGACAAAAATTTCCTGACATCTACACACAAAAATAGCGTGAACATACATGTTTTTTCTTATTTTAGTATTATTGTTTGATTCCTAGACAGTTTTGTGCTATTATAAGACCATTGTGGGAAGAATTAGAAGACAAATTTGTTCAAGTGGAGTTGGAATCATTGTTTGTGTCTTCTTGGAATTGGAAGACAAATTTGTCCAATTGGAATTTATTTTTTGATCTTCTTGTGTCTTCTTGGAATTGGAAGAAAAATTTGTCCAATTGGAATTATTAGTTGTGTAATACCAAGACAAATTTATCCAATTGGAATTGGAATGGTTAGTTGTCTTCTTGTGTAATACCAAGAAACATACATTTTCTTCTTGTCTTATTGGGGTGTTTGGAAGCCAATTTTTCTATTTAAACATGGGGAACCAATAGATTCAATAAAGAAATTCCTCGATAAAAGAGAAATATATCAAAAATGTAGAATAAGAAAGAGAAAAGGTAAAGTTATGTATGCCAAAGAGTAGGCTTTCAGAAGAGGCCAATCCAATTTCTAGTGGAATAGATTCCTTACCTTCCCTTACCTTGGCTTTCCTTAACTTGCCTTACCTTTCCATGTCTTTCCTTCACATGCCTTACCCTGCCTTACCTTACTTTCACTTGCCTTGCTTTGCCATGCCTAAATGCCAAAAAGACTATTCAATGACTCATTAATGCACTCGTGTGTTTGTTTAAGTTGTGTAGTGGGTATATGTAAATTCGTTAAACCCATCAATTATTAATAACATATATTCATTATTCCATGACGTCCACTAAACTTGTTGATTTTGATCAATACAATGAGAGAGATCACATGGAAACTAGATCTTAGAATAAGTATCATTTTTCAGCTACAAATAAAGGTTTTGAGGATACATTTCATGACACACCATAGAAAGTAATTCCTTTCCTTTCCGAGCCATTCCATGACTTCACTTTCCTTTCCTTGCCATGTATTACTCTGCCTTGGCTTGCCTTGACTTGTCTTGACATGCCTTGCCTTGCCTTTCCATGCCTTTCCTTTCCATGTCTTTCCTTATCATGGCCTCCATTTCCTTCACTTGCCATGCCATGCCATGCCTTTCCATGCCCTCCCATGCCATGCCATGCCTTGTATTTCCATGACATGCCTTTCCTTGCCTTACCATGCCTTTCCTTTCCTTTCCTTTCCAAGTCCTTCCCTACTTTTCCTTGCCATGCCATGCCATGCCTTCCCTTGCCTTCATGTTCCATGCCTTGGCTTTCCTTTCCATTCCTAGCCTAACAAGGTGTTAAATTGAAGAACATATGTAATAAGAATTGAGCAAAACCCTAGAGTTAGAGATCCTCCAACAAATAGTTGTCCTGGTAACAAAATGACATCAGATGGGCCCCACCGTTTGAAACCTAGTGCCCCAGATAAAATGCAACCAACAAATTGTCCATCTGAGTCTCGGTTTCAGTTTTATCACGAGTTGTAACTCACCTCCTCAAGTAATTTAGGAAAATGTAAACACTTTGGTCTAGCGGAATAAAATCCAAATCAATCATTATAATGGAGTTTCGTAAGCTCTTGCATGTTTGTTTTTCCAAGAACCACATGAATACACTACCCACAATTTCCAAACAAAGTGTTCTTGACAATCAACCTCTCATTCAAAACTTTCACTATGCTTCATTCAAAAAAACCCTAGTGTCACAGATCCTCCAACAAAGGGTTTTTAGGTCAATGGAATGACAATGGATGGGCCCCACTAGATGAAACCCAGTGCCCCAAATCCAATGCAACCGATAGTTCCTCCATTCGAGTTCCAATTTGAGTTTTATCGTGAGTTGCAACTCGCCTCCTCAAGACATTCAAGGACATGCCGACACTTTGGTCAAGGGGAATAAAATCCAAACCAAGCAGCATAATAGATTTTCATGAGCTCTTGCACATTTGTTTTTACAAGGCCCACGTGACTACACTACCCACAATTTCCCATCACAGTGTTCTTGAAAATCAACATCTCATTCAGAAATTGCACTATGCCTCATTGAGAAAAACCATAGTGTCATAGATCCTCCAACAAACGGTTTTCCAGTCAAAAAAATGACAACGGATGGGCCCCACTCTATGAAACCCGGTGCCCCAGATCTAATGCAACCAACAGTTCATCCATCTGAGTTTTGGTTTGACTTTTATCGCGAGTTGAAACTCGCCTCCTCAATCCATTTAGGGACATGTCAGAAATTTGGTCTAAGGGAATAAAATCCAAACTGAGTAGCATAACAAAGTTATGTAAGCTCCCATGCATCTATTTTTCCAAGGTCCACATGACTACACTACCCATAATTATCCATCACAATGTTCTTGAAAATCGACCTCTCGTTCAGCAATTTCACTATGCCTCATTGAGAAAAACCATATTTTCGAAGATCCTCCAACAAATGGTTTTTCGATCAACGAAATGAAAATGGATGGGCCCCACTAGATGAAACCCAGTGCCCCAAATCCATTGTAACCAATGGTTCATCCATCGGAGTCCCGGTTTTGGTTTTATCGTGAGTTTCAACTCGCCTCCTCAAGACATTCACAAACATGTTGGCACTTTGGTCAAGGGGAATAAAATCCAAACCGAGAAACATAATGGAGTTCTATAAGATCCCACACATCTATTTTTCCAAGGCCTACGTGACTACACTTCCCATAATTTCCCTGTGCAGTGTTCTTGAAAATTGACCTCTTGTTCAAAAATTGCACGATGCCTCATTGAGAAAAACCATAGTTTCGTAGATCCTCCAACAAACGGTTTTCCAGTCCATGGAATGACAACGTATGGGCCCCACTCTTTGAAACCCAGTACCCATGATCCTATGTAACCGAAGATTCATCCATCCATGTCCCAATTTGATTTTTATCGCAAGTTGCAACTCACCTCCTCAAGTCATTCAGGGACATGGGAAGGCACAACAAGGAAATGTTTTGGTATAGGTCTAGGTCTATGTATATAAATGCAAGGAAAGGAAATGAAATCCAAGGAAGGATGTGACAAGGCTAAGCAAAGATAGAAATAGAAAGGAAAGGAAAGGTCTAGTCTAGGGTAAATCCTATTGATTATGATAATCCATGTTTCACAACTATGAAAATACATTATATATATGGATAAAGAGAGATTATGTTATAAAATTGAAATTTCATGCAATTATTTTTATATAAGATAGATGGGATAACAATTAGTAGAATTGCATGCTTAATTAATCCTTTGATTGTAATTTTTACGTATTGAAGTTGTTCATTTAGTACCAACATTAATTTTTTTAGGAAAAAAATAAGGTATGATACATGAATGCCATTATTTTTTTTATTAAATTAACTTAATGAATTCCTTGGCACGACATGCCATGTCTTTCCTTTCCAAGTCATGGCATGGCATGGCATGGCATGGAAAGGAAAGGCATGGCTTGGAAAGGAAAGGCAAGGCAAGGCATGGCATGGAAAGGCATGGCAAGCCAATGCATGGCATGACAAGGAAAGGAAATGCATGGCATAGAAAGTCATGACATGACATGGAAAGGCATTGCATGGCATGGAAAGTGAAGGCATGGGATGGCAAGTGAAGGAAAGGAAAGGCATGGCTTGGCAAGGCATGGCATGGCATGGCAAGGAAATGCATGGAATGACATGGCAAGGCATGGAATGACAAAGAAAGGAATGGAATGGAAACATAAGGAAAGGCATGACAAGGCCTCGCGTGGCATGGAAAGGAATTGCATGGCATGGCATACCATGGAAAGTGAAGGAAATGCATGGAATTACATGGAAAGGAAAGGCATGGCTTGTAAAGGCAAGGAAAGGCAAGGAAAGGCAAGGAAAGGTATGACATGGAAAGGCATGGCATGACATGGCATGGAAAGGCATGGAATGACATGGAAAGGCATGGCAAGTCAAGGCATAGCATGTCAAGGCAAGACAAGGCATGGCATGACATGGAATGAAAAGTAATTGCATGGCATGGCATGGAATGAAAAGTGAAGGAAAGGAAAGGCATCACATGGAAAGGCAAGGCATGGCTTGGAAAAGAAAGGAAAGGCATGGCTTGGAAAATAAAGGAAAGGCATGGAAAGAAAAGGCAAGGCATGGCATGACATGGCATGGAAAGGAAAGGAAAGGCATTGCATTGCATGGCATGGAAAGTGAAGGCAAGGAAAGTCATGGCATGGGAAGGCAAGGAATTTCAAGGCAAGGCAAGGCATGGCATGTCATGGCAAATCAAGGCATGGAAATGCATGACAAGGTAAGGCATGGCATGGTATGGAAAGGAAACGCAAGCCATGACATGGAAAGGCAAGGCAAGGCATAGCATTGAATGGAAATGCATGGCATGGAATATCAAGGATTGTAATTGCCTTCACCTGTCTTTCCATGCCTTTCCATTTCATTCCTTTCCTTACCATGCCATGCAATTCATTTCCTTTTCATGCAATGTGATTTCTTTCCATGACATGCATTTCCTTGCCTTTCCATGCCTTGCCCTTTTTTTCCAATCCATGTCTTTCCTTTCCATGCCATGCCATGTGTTTCCTTGCCATGCCATGCCTTTCCTTGGCATGACTTTCCTTGCCATGCCATGCCATGCCTTTTCTTTCCATGCCATGCCATGCCTTTCCTTTCCAAGCCATGGCATGGGATGGCATGGCAAGGCAAGGCATGGCTTGGAAAGGAAAGGCAAGGCATGGCATGGCGTGGTATGGAAACGAAAGGAATGGCATGGAAAGTTAAGGTAAGGAAAGTCATGGCATGACATGGCATGTCAAGGAAAGCCATGAAAAGCAAGGCATGACATGGCATGGCATGGAAAGGCATGGCTTGGTAAGGCAAGGCAAGGAAAGGAAAGGTATGGCATGGCATGGCATGGAATGGAAAAGAAAGATATGGCAAGGCAAGGAAAAGCATGTCATGGTAAGGAAATGGCATGGAAATGCAATGAAAGACAAGGAATGACATGGAAATTCAAGGAAAGTCAAGGAATTACATGGAAATGAAAGGAATGGCAAGGCAAGGCATGGCTTGGCAAGTTAGGGCAAGGCAAGGTCTAGGTCTAGGTCTAGGTTTAGGTAATTATTTAAAGTTTTGTGGACGGTTATTGCTTGAATGTATTAAATAAATATTTTATCAAAGTAGTGATATTGCATGTTATCTTGTATTCTTCTTGAATTAACCTTGTCTTGAAACCCTCAATTTCATGGTTAGATTAGGACTTACCCTCGATTTATGTCTTTGTTAGCTTGACGTCTAGGGTTTAGTTTTCATATTTCACCCTTAGACAAGGAATCTAATGAAAAGTAAAAGCATGACATGGCATGGGATGGCAAGGCATGGCATGACAAGGCAAGGAATGACATGGCAAGAAAAGACACATAATGGAAATGCAAAGCATGGAAATGGCATGGCATGGATTGGCAAGGAATGGAAATGGCATGGAAATGGCATGGAAATGACATGGCAATGAAATGTATTTTCAAGGCATGGAAATGGCATGGAATTACAAGGCATCAAAATGGCATGGCAAGGAAAGGCATTCCATGGAATGGTATGGCAAGGCATGTCATGGAAAGGCAAGGCATGCAATGGAAATGAAAGGAATGACAATGGCATGGCATGGATTTGCAAGACATGGAAATGGAATGGCATGATAAGGCATGGAAATGGCATGGCATGGCTTGGAAATGCATGGAAATGAAGTGTAAATGTCATGTAATGGAAATTCATGACAATGGCATGGAAATGGCATGGCTTGGTAAGGCATGGAAATTGTGTGGAAATGGCATGGCATGGAAAGGCATGATAATGGCGTGGAAATGGCATGGCATGATATGTCATGGAAATACAAGCCATGGCATGGCATGGAATGGCATGGATAGGAAAGGAATGGAAATGGAATGGAATGGCATGGTATGGAAAGGAAATGAATGGAAATGTCATGGCATGGCATGGCTTGGCAAGGCATGGAAATGACATGGCAATGGAATGACATGGAAAGGAAAAGCAATGGTGTGGGAATGGCATGGCAATGGAATGGGAATGTTATGGCATGGCATGGCTTGGAAAGGCATGGAAATGACATGGAAATGACATGGCTTGGTGAGGCATGACATGGCAATGGCTTGGAGAGGTATGGAAATGGCATGGCATGACAAGGCATGGAAATGGCGTGGAAATGGAATGGCATGACATGTCATGGAAAGGAAATGCATGACATGGCACTGCATCGAAAGGTAAGGAATGAAATGGAAAGTAAATACATGGAAATGGCATGGCATCGCTTGGAAATGGATAGAAATGGCATGGAATGGCAAGGCATGGAAATGGAATGGCATGAAAATGGCATGGCTTGGAAAGGCATGGAAATGGAATGGCATGGAAATGCATGGAAATGGTGTGGCAATGGCATGGCATGGAATGGCATGACGAGGAATGACATGGAAAGGAAAGGCATCATGATGCAGGAGCATCCTCAACAAGTACATGTGGCAAGACAACTTAGTGCTTGAGAGCCAATCCAGAGTCTCGAACGCTAGCCAGTACTACAAATATTTTGAAGCGATAGAAAACAAAATAGGAAAGATCACACGTGTGGAGACAAAATGAGCACGCGTGACTTGGGAGCTTAACCCTAGTCTCAATGTAACCGAAATTAGATAGCAATTAGTTTGTTTCTTTTGTATAAAGAGAGATTTTATACGCCCAAAAGAGGGGTTACGAGAATTACGAGCAAGTAGGAATCTCAAAGCAGTAGTTGTTGCTTTGATTTTAGCTATAACCATTTTCTTGATTTTGAATGAAGATAACAGTTAAAAATTGATCAAATGTATGGTGTGAATAGTATTTTCAATTTCTCTATTCATATCTTAATATTTTCAAGAATGAATGAATCTTGCTACAAGTGTATGTAGCTTTGAAATTCTTGCATAAGAATTTAAATCGCTTTCTTCATGAGTTGGTGCAAGGTGTGCACACAGTCCACAAGGCATGCGTTGACAGGGTCTGTTTCGACTCGTAAAGCTCAGAAGAAATAGCGTAAGACTTTCTTTGCAGGAAGTGTAAAGCTACTGCCGCAAGGAGTGCACAGTTGTCGCAAGAACGCGAATCTTGTGTAAATATCTATTACAAAGAGTGCATAGACCTGGAATTTGACGAAGAGTCGAAGTAAATCCATAAAGAATTCGAAGGATGGGAGTGAAAGAACGCCAGGAAGGCAAGAAATTATTATTTTCAAGAATCTTTGGATCTGAGTTTGAAGAATTTTGCAAAAAATCAAGAAGTGATTGGGAGATCAAAACATTTGGAGAGATCAAGCTCAAGAGGAGTAGCACTTTCCAAGAAGCGCAAACGAGATCCAAGAAATGGACTCACAGGAAGGATAAAGGTCAAAGCCTTTAAATCCTTTCAAAAATCTTCTAAGGCTAAAGAAAGATTTAGCTCAGAGGGAAGATCTGGACCATCCGATCAATGTCCAGACAACGAGGAGCAAGTACAGAGGAGGAAAGATATCAACCATTCGATCTGAGCACAAACGGATCGTAGCTTTTTTATCAAGGTAAAGTGCACTAACATTAAATTTGTGATCGTACACATGAGGAATAAGTTCACGAAATTTTGAAATCATCGGAACCGTCCATCATGATAGGACATGTGGCAAGAGATCAACATTTTGTTGACTTGTGACTTGAAGGAGTCAAAGGTTTAGTCACGAGAACTCGTGAAACGAAAAATCGTGACATGATCTGAGTCGTTGATCAAAGGGGAGATCTGGACCGTTGATGCAGCGCCATCGCAATTTCGGCTATCGGGAGAATGGAGGCAAGGAAACTCCAAAGTTGTGAATCATGAAATCGCGAAAAGATCACAGTCGTTAATTGAAGGAGTGATTTGAACCGTAGATCTGGTTTTTTTGAGAATTCGTAACTCGGGAAAATAGAGGTAAGAGTTCAGGAAACTCATGAAACCCAAAACCATGAATATTTGATCTAATTCGTTGGTTCAAGAAGAGATCTAGATCATTGAGCATCTAGGGAGACGATTCGTGAAGTGTGAACTCATGAAACACGAAATCATGAAATCGGGAAGTTCTCAAAATATTGTCCCACAGTCATAGTGAAGGGTCACATCGATGAAGGGGAATATAGGGGCTAGCATGCGCTAGGCTCCTGTCGAGATTTCAGAAGTCGGGAGAGTCGGAGTGACTCACATGCAAAAACCCGATACGCGAAGTTGCGACACACCTTTCGATTAGGATATTGGTCACAGCCTTGGCCACATAAAGGGAGGAGATTAACCAGGAGAGTTAGTGTCTAAACACGTTGAAGCTTCAAGACATTAAGGAGAAATACGCGGGTTCCATATAACCTGTGCTTTAAGGGAAAGAGGGCTTGTTAAGTGGATTTGAGGTTCTTGAGGGCCAAAGAGTCAATCAGACTCAGTTTCTTGATTGATCCTAGACGAGGAGGTCGCACAGTCCTTAGAAGAGAAGGGGGGTCTGCATCAAGTGGTATCAGAGCTGATTTTCTTCTGTAGATTTCAGGCGAATGAGAAAAATAAATCGAAGTTGTACTCTATGTGTAAGAGATAGTCAACACAATGCCACCAAGGAGATGAGGGGAGCCACCTTTAGCCAATCGCGTTGTAGAAATAGAGATGTGAGAACTTCGTGCAAGGTTGGAAGTGATGGAAGCAGCATAGAGAAGATCACCTAATGCTAGAGACGTTAGCGATGCAGAAAGAGAAGATGTAGAAGTCGAAGAAGCTATATGGGAACACGTTGCCAAAGGACACTTTCTAAGAGAAGTTGTTAGATTGGGAGCTAGAGCCAAGATAGAGGTCCCAATGTATGAAGGCAATTTGGATTTGGAAGAGTCGTTGGATTGGATAAGGTCCATGGACAAATATTTTGATTATGAATATGTCGATGGGGAGAAAAGGGTGAGACATGCTATCACCAGGATTAAAGGACATGCAACACTGTGGTGGGATGAACTGTAGGCTGAGAGGAGAAGTAGAGGCAAACAAAAGATAAAGAATTGGGGCAAAATGGTAGCCAAGATGAAGGCTAAATTCATGCCCAAATATTATCAGATCAATCTGTTGAGGAAGTTGCAGAACCTCAGATAGAAGGGTATGATACTCAAAGAATACACAGAGGAGTTCTACAAGATGAACATCAGAGTTGGACAAAGAGAGAGGGACGAAGAAAAAGTTTCCAGGTATATGAATGGTCTGAGGTATGAAATCCAGGATGATCTCAACATGATGTCGGTAAGGAAAATGGAGGATTCTTATCAGTTTGTGCTGAAGGAAGAAGAGAAGTTGGCCAGAAAACAAATCCAACGAGGTAGAGGTAAAATATTAGCCCCAAACAAAGGCAAGGGAGTTTCCCATGACAAGGCACATAATTCAAAAGACGAGGTTGGAACTCCACACAGTCACTCGGAAAGAGGAGGAAGTTCCCGAGGAAGATAGGGTGGTAGAAGAAACTCTTCTAGAGGAAGAGGCAGAGAAGGAATAATATGTTATGCATGTGGAAAGATAGGGCACATGTCTTGGGAATGCCCCGAGAAAAAGAAAGAAGGAGTAGAATCTCACATTTCGGAAGCACAAAGAAAGAATGTTGAAGCAGAGGGAGTAGAGGATGGAACATCCCTTATGATGAGAAAGGTTCTCTTAAAACTAGAGGCAGAAGTTAAAAAGCCAGTACAGAGGAACATTCTATTCAGGACATCTTGCAAGACTAAAGACAGAGTATGCAAGGTGATAATTGACAGTGCGAGCACTGATAACTTAGTATCCACAGAGATGGTGGAGAAATTGTAGCTACAGAAAACTGCACACCCAGAGCCATATAAAGTCTCATGGTTGCAGAAAGCACACCAGGTAATGGTTCCTAAACAATGATTGGTTGAATTTAAGATAGGAGGATATAGAGAGGAAATTGTGTGTGATGTAATTCCCATGGATGTATGCCATATTTTGTAGGGAATACCATGGCAGTTTGATAGGAATGTCATTCATGATGGCAGGAATAATACATACACCTTGGAGAAGAATGGTAGAACACACATGTTGTTGTCAATAGAGGAGAAGAAAGTGAAAGAGGAAGCCTACACAAGCATACTCCTCATGAATGGGAAGGAACTCACGAAAGAAGTCCAAAAATAACAGGAGATGCAGCTTGTTGTGGTGAGGAAACCCAGAGTTATCCTTACAAATACTTTAATGGATGATTTTCCTGAAGAAGTTTAGGAATTATTGGATAATTTTGCTGACATAGTGGTGGATGAGCTACCTAACTCATTGCCACCCATCAGAAGTATCAGTCATCATATCAATTTGATACCAGGAGCAAGTCTGCCAAACAAAGCAACTTACAGACTGACACCTCGAGAGAATGAGGAGGTAAAGAACCAATTCTAGGAATTGTTAGACAAGGGTTTGGTCAGAGAGAGCTTGAGTCCATGCGCAGTGCCAAATGTGTTGAGTCCAAATAAAGATGGAGGATGGAGAATGTATACAGACTCGAGAGCCATCAATAAGATCACTATCAAGTATAGATTACCTTTTCCAAGAATAGATTATTTGATGGACAGTTTAAGAGGAGCAAATTTCTTTTTCTAAGATAGATTTGAAAAGTGGATATCACCAAATCAGAATGAGGGAAGGTGATGAGTGGAAGACATCCTTTAAGACAAATTAAGGTTTGTATGAGTGGCTTGTTATGCCATTTTTCTTAACCAATGCCCCGAGTGATTTTATAAGGTTGATGAATGAAATACTAAAATATTTCATTGGCAAGTTTGTGGTTGTGTATCTAGATGATATATTGATCTTTAGCAAGACTAAAGAAGAGAATTTGAGGCACCTGACATTAGTGATGAGGAGACTACAGTAGGAGAAGTTGTTGATAAATCTGAAGAAGTCCTCTATTATGAAGACATAAATCATTTAATTCGATTTTGTGATCTCTTCAAATGAAATGAAGATGGATCCAGAGAAGGTGAAAGGAATCAAAGAATGGTTGTTACCGAGGAGCATGTTTGAGGTAAGAAGCTTCCATGGATTAGCGAATTTCTATAGGAAGTTCATCAGATATTTCAGTGTAACTTGTGCACCAATGATGGATACAATGAAGAAGAGGCATAAGTCTTTTTGATGGATAGAGGAGGCCGAGAAGAGATTCAATACATTGAAGGAGAAAGTAACGGAGCGACCAATTCTGGTCTTGCCAAATTTTGAGAAGAGGTTTCAGGTAAAGTGTGATGCAAGTGTCGTTGCAATTAAAGAAGTTTTGAGCTAGGACAATAGACCTGTGTCTTACTTCAGTGAGAAGTTGAATGAGACTACGAGAAAATACTCTACCTATGACAAGGAGTTTTATGCCATAATCCAAGCCCTGAAGAAATGGAGACATTACCTTGTCCCATAAGAATTTGTCTTGTATAGAGATAACCAAGATTTACAATTCATAACCAGACAAGAAAAATTGAATCAGAGGCATGCGAAGTGGATTGAGTATATGAATAATTTTACTTTTGTCATAAAACATATTGTTGGGAATGCGAACAAAGTTGTTGATGCATTGAGCAGGAGTTGTTTGACTCTACAGGAATTTCAGGTAAAGACCTTAGGGTTTCAACACCTTGAGGAAATGTACAGTGATGATCCAAACTTCAAGGAAGCATACAAAGCATGCACGAATCCTGTGTTGAGAGATAGGAGCCAGTGGGTAGAGTATATGATTCAAGAGGGATTGTTGTTCAAGGGAAATCAATTGTGCATACCAAAATGCTCAATGAGGGATAACCTTTTGAAGGAAAAACATAGTGGAGGATTGGCTAGACATTTCGGCCATGATAATGCATTTGCGCAGTTGATCAGTTCATACTACTGGCCAGGTATGAGAACCGATGTAATAAAATCCGTGAACAGATGCAAAATCTACCAACATGCAAAAGGGAAAAGACAGAACACTGGATTGTATCAATCATTTCCCATACCAAAGAGGCCTTGGGATGTAATAAGCATGGATTTTGTATTGGGACTGCAAAGAACACAAAGAGGATGTGATTCCAAGATGGCACACTGTATCCCATGTCAGAATACCAATGATGCAACACATGTTGAAAACCTGTTTTTCAAGGAAGTTGTGAGGCTTCACGGCCTACCCAAAATCATTGTCTCGGACAGAGACAAAACATTTGTTGGTCACTTTTGGAGAACACTCTGGAAGAAGTTGGGGACATATTTGTCCTTCATCTCAGCTTATCACCCTCAGACAGATGGGAAGACTAAGGTGGTAAACATAAGTTTGGGAAACTTATTGATTGGTCCGGTCACTGAGCACCATAATCAATGGGATCAGATTCTGCCACAAGAAGAATTTGCATACAATGACTCACCAAACATGATCACTGGGAAGAGCCCGTTCCAAATATTGTATGGAATGCAACCTAGGGGAGTATTTGAATTAAGATACTTGGAACATAGTGAAATCAGAAGCACTAGAGCAGAAGACTTTTCTGCAGAAATGTAGAAGCTCCATAGCCAAATCAGGGGGCAGTTGCATAATTCTAGCCAAGAGTACAAACGCAGAGTTGATAAACATCGTAGATAAATCCAATTTGAAATAGGAGATCAGGTTCTAGCACATCTCAGAAAGGAAAGGTTCCCTAGGGGGACATATAACAAGATAAATATGAAGAAGATAGGACCATGTAAGATCTTGAGGAAGTTTGATGCCAACACCTATGAGATTGAGCTGCTAGATGATGTGGACATATCTCCCATATTCAACATCTCAGACCTGATTCCTTACAGGAAAGATGACATAGAGGGATCAGCAGATCAAGGGAATATTCACTGGGAGAAACAAATGCTTATAGTAGAAAAACCATATATGGAAAACATCATTGATCAGAGGATTAGTAGGAAGACCAAGAGGAAGACCTATTTTGAATATCTGGTCAAGTGGAAGGGACACCCAATAGAATATTCTGGTTGGGAAAGTGAAGCTGATATCCAAAAGCATGGAAAGTCAGTACAGGAGCTCATGGACAGGAGTCCATGACTTTTTGTCCAGGGGGAGTATGATGCAGGAACATCATCAGCAAGTACACATGGCAGGACAAATCACTTCTTGAGAGCCAATCTGGAGTCTCGAACGCTAGCCAGTACTGCAAATATTTTGAAGCGATAGAAAAAAAAAGAGGAAAGATCACACACGTGGAGACAAAATGAGCACGCGTGACTTGGGAGCTTAACCCTAGTCTCAATGTAACCGCAATTAGATAGAATTTGTTTTTTTAATTTTGTATAAAGAGAGATTTTGTACACCCAAAAGAGGGGTTACGATAATTATGAGAAAGTAGGAATCTTGGATCGATTTTAGCTGTAACCATTTTCTTGATTTTGAATGAAGATAACAGAGAAAAATTGATCCAATGTATGGTGTGAATAGTGTTTTCAATTTCTCTGTTCATGTTATAATATTTTCAAGAATGAATGAATCTTGCTACGAGTGTATGTAGCTTTGAAATTCTTTCATAAGAATTTAAATCACTTTTCTTCTTGAGCCGATGCAAGGTGTGCACACAATCCGCAAGGAGTGCATTGACAGGGTCTGTTTCGACTCGTAAATCCATAAGAAATAGCGTAAGACATTCTTTGCAGGAAGTGTAAAGCAACTGTCACAAGGAGTGAAAAGTCATCGCAAGAACTCAAATCTTGTGTAAATATCTGTTGCAAAGAGTGTAGAGACTTGGAATTCGACGAAGAGTCGGAGTGACTTTGTAAAGAAGTCGAAGGACAAGAGCGAAAGAACACTAGGAAGGCGAGAAAGGATTCTTTTCAAGAATCTTTGGATCTGAGTTTGACAAATTTCCCAAAAAAGCAAGTCCTTGGGAGATCGAAACCTTTGGAGAGATCAAGCTCAGGAGGCATAGCACATTCCAAGGATCGTGAACGAGATCTAAGAAATGGACTCGCAAGAAGGATAAAGGTCAAAGCATTTAAATCCTTTCGAAAAACTTCTAAGTCTGAAGAAAGATTTAGCTCAAAGGGAAGATATGGACCATCTGATCAACGTCCAAACAACGAGGAGAAATTACAGAGGAGGAAAGATCTCAACCATTCGAAATGAGCAAAAATGGATCATAACCATCTTATCAAGGTAAGGTGCACTAAAATTAAAGCTTTGAATGTACAAAGGAGGAAAAAGGTCACGAAATTCTGAAATCATCGGAATCATCCATCACGACAGGACACGTGGTGAGAGATCAGCATTTCACTGACTCATAGAGTGGAAAGGTCAAAGAGAAAATTTGTGATGATTCGTGAAGTGTGAACTCGTGAAAAGATCACATTCGTTGATCATTTCTAAATCATCGAGATCGTCCATTGTCAAGGAGGACACATGGCGAGAGATCAACATTTCACTGACTCATGACTTGAAGGAGTCAAAGGTTGATTTGCAAGAACTCGTGAAACGTGAAATCACGACATGATCTAAGCCGTTGATCAAAGGGGAGATCTGGACCGTTGATCCAACGCCATCGCAATTTCGGCTATGGGGAGAACAGAGGCAAGGAAACTCCAAAGTTGTGAAAAAGATCACAACCGTTGATCGAAGGAGGGATTTGAATCATAGATCTGGTTTTGTCGAGACTTCGCAACTCAGGAAATTAGAGGTAAGAGTTAGGGGAACTCGTGAAACTCGAAACCATGAAGGTTTGATCTGATTTGTTGGTTTGAGAAGAGATATGGATCGTTGAGCATCTAGGGAGACAATTAGTGAAGTGTGAACTCACAATATGCGAAATCGTGAAGTGCTCGAAAGATTGGCCCATGGTCATAAGAGAAGGTTCACATCGGTGAAGGGGAATAGAATGGCTAGCATGCACTAGGCTCCTGTCGTGATTTTGGAAGTTGGGAGAGTCGGAGTGACTCGCATGCAAAGGCCTGATACGCGAAGTCACGATGCGCCTTTCAATTAGGTGACTAGTCACAGCCTTGGCCACATAAAGGGAGGGGCTTAACCAAGAGAGTTAGTGTCTAAGCACGCTGAAGCTTAAAGATGTTAAGGAGAAAGATTCAGGTTCCATTTAACCGATGCTTTAAAGGAAAGAGGGTATGTTAAGTGGATTTGAGGTTCTTGAGGGCCAAAGTGTCAATCAGACTCAGTTTCTTGATCGATCCTACACTGGGAGGTCGTGCAGTCCTTAGGAGAGAAGGGAGGTCTGCATCACATGACATGGCAAGGCAAGGCATAGCAAAGAAAAGCATGGAAATGCATGGAAAGGTAAGGCACGACATGGCAAGGAAAGGCATGGAATGGAATGACATGGAATGGAAACGCATGGCATTTCTTAGCAAGGCAAGGCACAACATGGCATGGCATGGCATGGAAACTCAAGGAAAGGAAAGGCATGGTATCGCTTGACAAGACATGCAAAAATTTTCACCTACACTTAAAATTTCATAAACACTTCATTGGATGGAAATGAACTTTGTGATATAAATTTAAGTCATATGTCCTTAGAAAAAATGGTTTTTATTTATTGGGATGAGAAATGTTTATTGTTTTGTTATTCTTTTTTCATTGAAATCCACATTTTGATTTGACTCTTTCCTTGAATAATTTTATGGAAAATTATATTTATTGTTGTACATGTTAAAATGGGAAGCTACATGACAATGGAATTGCATGGCATGGCAATGCATTGGAATGGCATATCAATGGCATGGAACTGGAATGGCATGGAAATGACATGGAAATGGCATGGCTTGGAAAGGCATGACAATGGCATGGAAATAGCATGGCATTGGCATGGCATGAACAGGTTTGTGGGATTGCATTTGGGAGGGTCCATTGTCTCCTTGTGTGCTATAACCCAAAAATTGGGTAGGAATGTGCAATAAAATCTCATACATGGTGAAGGGAAAAGAATAATGGTTTCAAGTCTCCCTAGAGGAAATTTGGTAGCAAGGCATTACTTTCTATGGTGTGTCATGAAATGTAACCTCAAAACCTTTATTTGTAGGTGGAAAATGATACCCATTCTAAGACCTAGTTTCCATCATAGATGATTTTAGGGGCTAAATTTCGCAAATAGACTAATTTTCCATGGTTTTCCCCAAAAAAAGATTTGCCAATTTCAATTTTTTATAAAAACAATTCACCCAAATTCCATAGAATAAAATTATTTTACGTTAAAAATCGCCAAAATTTTATAGAAACTCTATAAAATCCTTAGAAATTTGAATATTTTTACAAATATGTCGCCAAACATTTTAAATTTTGCATATTAAGGACTAGTAAGATTAGCCCAGGTTTCTACATTTTAATATAAATTTGCATCCTTAAAATTACCCCTAGTTTCCATGTGAACTCTCTCATTAATATAATGATGAAAATCAATAATTTTAGTGGACATCAGGGAAGAATGAATGAATTTTATTAATAATTGATGGGTTTAAAAAAATTTACATATACCCACTACACAACCTAAACAAACACAAGAGTGCATTAATGAGTCATTGACTAGTCATTTTTGGCATTTATGAAGGGTTACATATAAATGAAATGATTTTATATATTTCACGCATAGAAAGAGGGGAATAATGTTTGTTCCTTAGAAAATGGTCAAATTATGGATTGAATCAACTAAGAAACTAACAACTAGGCTTCTCAAAGGAATGTCAAGGGAAGGCTATGGTTTGAAGACCCCAACTTTTAACAACCCAAGATAAGATATTGGTAGGTGCATGTACTTCATATTCTAAATATATATGAAGTGTTTGGGTTGTCCAAATGTTGTGTACTTGCATAATTGAATTTTAGTTTATGTCATCTTCATAATTGAGTAATTATAGTACTATTTATCAAGGTTAATTTGACATAACATTGAGTTGAGGTTGTTAAGTGAGTTACAATTATGTAGAAGATACATGAGAGAAATTTATTTCTATAATAAAGTATTGTAATATCCCATTTTTTAAGTTACAATATTTTCAAGTGACCACTATTTGAGGGTGGATTGTCATTGGATTTAAATGGATATAATTCAAGAGGTATTCCATATTATTGGTTGTCATTTAGAAAATGGATATCCACAACATTCATGCAAATAATTCACAAGGAATGATCTATCGATGATGTAGAGATACATGGTTGATTAGAAATCAATGCTACTTGAGAACCATTAATTGCTTCTGGATTTATCACTTAGAAATATTTTCCACCATAAGATATTCATTAATGCGTAACACAAGTATTTATAATCACTTTAGAAAAAAATCAATGGATTAATGCATATAAAATTCATACACTTTGAAATTCATATATTCATCAACATAAAATGCAAAAACAATGAGATTCATAACAAACGTGCCATGAAATGTGTGTGTGTTTGTGTGTGTGTGTGTGTGTGTATTCAAAATCGTCTAAGTTGTAAATTTTTTACAAAATGGCACCTCGTTCCCAATATACAAAGCGACAACAAGTTCCCTAACATAAAAATCATCCATATGGTGGCCAAGATACAAAATGACATTAGTTGGTCAATCATTGACCATTTCCACTCTCAAGAGCATCCTGGAAATCTATCTTTCTTCTCTTGCTTGAGGAAGCACCTCAAGTGGTTCTAGGCCTGGACGTGCTTCGACGTTGTGGAGACTACACAAAGAGAAAACATTGTTATAAGTTTTTTTCCTCAATGGATTAATAGACATACAAAGTTATACTTTGTAATTTAACCTAATACAACTCACCGCATACGCTATTTTCAATCGTGAGGGTGTTACCCTCCTCCACGATCCCAATCTCTCTGTGATGCCACTCTACATCAATTACAAGGATCAAGTCAAGAAAATTAAACAAATATGCGTAAAATAAAATTCATGATTCATAACAAATTATCATCAACACATTATCTCGTTGTGAATCTCTCGAGCCTCACTGGAGATTCGCTGGAAAATGGAGCACTAGGTTGTACAACCTGCTCCGAGGAAATCCTTCTGTGGAAACCTTGGTCGATGGGGCTGATGGAAATGGTGGTGGGGATGGGTGGCATATAGGTACATTCATTGTAGATGGGTGTGATGGAAGAGGTGGCACAGATGGGTGGCATGCGTGTGAATCTAATGAGGATGCATGTAGTAAGACAGATGTTGGGGGTGGGATATGATAGACCCCCATAGGTTGTAGAATTGATTCCAACTCCCTAGTCCTGGATAAAGGTAACCCAAAAGCAAGGCCCAAGTTCCCAGGGAGTGTAGTAGTACTATATATAGAAAATATTTCCACAGCCTACATACATATTAATAATATTGAATTGTTAGTACCAAATAATAAAATTCAAAAACATAAACACAAAAAAATAGAGAATTATAAGATATTTAACTATACACATGGTACCTATGATGGAGGGAATTTTCCATCCCAAATGGACATTTCCTGGCATTGCCTAGTCCCAAATCCTATAGAAACACAAGAACATTAAAATTTTGAGGATGCCATAAAATAAACAAACAATGATGGTGAATTTATCAAATGTGACACATACACGTGTGTGTGGTGTGCCCAATGAGAAGGTTGCCTCTATTTATGCATCAGTGGTGGCGCTAGGCATTGATACATCCATCGACGTAGAGGGTTGTTGGAGCTCAGAAATGTCATATTTTCATCCACCTTTGCCTTCATCATTCTTCACATTTCATCGCCCCATTAACCTTTCATGATATCATTTTCATAAATATATTTGGGTTTCACCATATTATTTTCCAGTTTATTCATTTTAGTATTAAAAGGGAATTTGTGATTAAATATTAGAAAATCGACATGTTTTCATATATATCTCAAAAATGTGTGAGCTTTGTAATGTGTAGGAATATGTGAAGGATTAATTCAAAAAGACTTCGCGAATACTTCCTCCACCATTTCAAGATTTGACGAGATAATCCAAGCCTATTCCAAGGAGAAGATCATGGAGAATGGATAACATATCTTATCCAAGATATATGAGATATGTGTGTGAGGATTTGAAGGGATAAGATTTTGTAATAATGGGAAATTAGTTGAGAGAAAAGTAGATCTGTAGTTATGAGATGGTTATCTTATCTTCAAGGCTCCCATGTATAAAAGAGAGTTCTCTCTCTTCATGAGGGGGGTAGTCATTGAGTATTCATTAGGATTCAAGTAGAAATTTGGATTAGTCTTAGATTTATAATTGGGAAGAAAGGGATTCTTATCTTTGATTCATAGTTTTCGTTTCCATGCTTTCATTATTCTGTTATGAAGATTGATTTGATTATTGTAATGTAAGATTTCCTCATTGGTGTGAGCTCAAATATGTTGTTGTGTCATTCAACTCTTCACATGTTGTATTTCTTTTCCTTCATGTAATTATCCATTCCTAGATTAATTTTGACACAGACCCCCCTTCTCTCTGAAGGGCTGTGCGACCTCCCGATCTAGGATCGATCAAAAAACTGAGTCAGATCGACCCTTTGGGTCTCTACTAGATCCCAAACCCACTTACACATGTCATTTCTCTAAATGCACAGGTTGTATGAGACCCACGGGTCCTCTCCTTAGCATTTCTCAACTTCCATGCCAACTGGGCACTAGCTCTTCTCTGGCTAAACCCCTTCCTTCTTGCGACCACGACTATGATCACTCGCCTAACTCAAAAGGTGTTTCGCGATTTCACGTATCGTGTCTTTGCATGTGAGTCACCCCGACTCTCCCGACCTCCGAAATCCTGACAAGAACCTACCGTGTGCTAGCCCCTCTATTCTTCTTCATCGATGTGTCCCTTCGCTATGACCTAGGGCCAAACCTCCCAAGTGCTTCACGATTTTGCGTTTCGTGAAATCCACTTTCTCCTCCTTCCAAAACCTGAACTTGCAAGTTCCACTTGTCATATCAACAGTCCATAATCCCCACGATCCAACGGTCTAGATCTCCTTTTCACGTATCAGGACTTCGCGTTTCACGAAGTTGGAAGGCTAATGACTTCTCTCCTCCAATCCCCGATATCCATAAATTCATGTGCGCCAGATAAATGGCTCACAACTCCCCATGATCTAACGACTCATATCAACTCTTCACAAATCAGGAATTCACGTTTCACGAAGTTGGAAGACCACTCACCTCCATTCTCCCAATATCCAAACTCTCGATATCTCCATGGACAATCAACGGTCCAGAATTCTCCTTCGATCAACAGTTGTGATCAAATCGTGAACATAGACTTCACAAGTTCCCAGAACTCTCCCTTTTGATTTCCCGAGTTTTGAACTCCTGACAAGACCAGATTTACGACTCATCTCCCTCCTCGATCTGATGGCTCATATCAAATCAAAATTTCATGATTCACGAGGTCTTATAACTTTTCCTTTGACTTCTCTAAGTCACAAGTCATCAAAACGCTGATCTCTCGCCATGTGTCCCCCTTGATGGATGGTTCCGATGATTTTAGAATTTCATAACCCCGTTCCTCCTGTGTACTTTCAAAGCTTATCTTTAGTGCACTTTACCTTGATCGGGTGACTATGATTATTTTGCACTCAAGCTGAACAACTGGGATATTTCCTCCTCCGTGCTTGCTCCTCATTGTTTGGATGTTGATCGAAAGGTTCAGATCTCTCCCTCCGATATTAATCTTTCTTCATACTTACAATATTTTCTAGAATATTCAAAGGTTTCGATCGTTGTCCTTCCTGCAAGTCCTTTCTTGGATCTAGTTAACACTTATGAAAAGTGTTATTCCTCATGAGCTTGGTCTCGTGAAGACTTCGACTTCCCGCGTACCCCTTGCATTTCAAGGATTTCGATAACTTAGATGCGAAGGATTTCTCAAAGAGAAATTTCTCTCGCCCTCTTGGCGTTCTCCTTTTCTGGTTCTTCGACCTCTTACAAGGTCCCTTCGACACTTTGTCGAATCTCAGATCTGTGCACGCCTTGAACCAAATCTTTACACAAGGTTCAAATTCTTGTGGATGACTGTGCATGCCTTGCACCAGTCTCTTTGCACTCCTTGCAAAGGAAATTTTCGTGCTATCTCTTATGATCTTCGAAATCGAAACATATCTCGTTAACGCACTCCTTGTGTTCTGTGTGCACACCTTGCACCACTTCCACAGAAGAGAAACAATTGAAACTTATCCTAACATTCACAGTTCCATCTATTCATAATGAAATTCATTCATTCATTCATGAAATCATAATAATAGAGAATTTAGAAACAATGTCCACACCATGCATTGGGTCAATTTTCCTCTATTATATTCGAAAGTGAAAAATGGATACAACTGTAATCAAAACAAAAAAAGTAAAAACTCAGAAATATCCTACTAACTTGCAGCTAGCCTGATTTGGGTGTACATAACCTCTATTTATCTTGGATGGTTCTTAGGGTTCCCCCATGACTACTTGTCTACATGAAAACCTATCCTGACGGTTATCCTAGTGAAGTCACATTCCAGAGCCGGAGTGGAAACTCCCACTTCGCTCGCAAACGTTTATGCATGCCTCAAATTTTTTGGCACTAAGTTAAGGGGTACTTCAAAATATCTACTGCAACTGCCAGCGTGAGATTTCGTATAGACTCCCAGGCACTGATAGGTCCTTCTCTGCATGCTTGCCAATGATTCACCTGCATCATACTCCCCTCGACAAAAATTCATGGAATCCTGTCCATGAGCTCCTGCATCGAATTTCCATGCTTCTGGATGTCAGCTTCATTTTCCCAACTGGCATCTTCTATTGGGTGTCCCTTCCACTTGACCAGAGATTCAAAATAGGTCTTCCTCCTGGTATTTTGGTCAATCCTCTGATCAATGATCTTCTCCATCTGTGGTTTTTTTGCTATAGGCATTTGTTTCTCCCACTGAACCTTCTCTTGATCTTCTGATCCTTCTGTGTCATATTTCCTGTAAGGATACAGGTCTGAAACATTGAATATGGGATATATTCCCACATCATCTCGCAACTCAATCTCATAGGCGTTTTCCTCAAAATTCCTCAAGATATGACATGGCCCTATCTTCTTCATCTTTAACTTGTTATATGTTCCCCTATGGAATCTTTCTTTCATGAGATGTGCCAAAAACTGATCTCCCACTTCAAATTGAATTTCTCTGCGATGTTGATCAGCTTTGCATTTGTACTCCTGGTTAGAACTATGCAACTATCCTCTGATCTGGCTATGGAGATTCTACATTTCTACAACAAAGTCTTCTGCTCCAACACTCTTGATCTCACTATGTTCCAAGTCTCTCAACTCAGATACTCCCCTGGGTTGCATTCCATACAGTATTTGGAATGGGCTCTTTCCAGTGCTCCTGTTTGGTGAGTCATTATATGCAATTTTTTCTTGTGGAAGAATATGATCCGACTGATTGTGGTGTTCAGTAACCAAACTCCTCGATAAGTTTCCCAAACTTTTGTTTACCACCTCAGTCTGCCCATCTGTTTGAGGGTGATAAGATGAGATGAAGGACAAATATGTGTCCAAATTATTCCACAATGTTCTCCAAAAGTGACCAACAATTTTTATGTCTCTGTCCGAGACAATGCTTCTGGGTAGGCCGTGAAGTATTACAACTTCCTTGAAAAACATATTTTCAACATGCGTTGCATCATTGGTCTTCTGGCATGGGATAGAGTGTGCCATATTTCAAAACTTATCCACCACCAAAAATATGGAATCAAATCCTCTTTGTGTTCTTGGCAGTCCCAACACAAAATCCATGCTTATTGCATCCCAAGGCCTCTCTAGTATTGGCAATGGTTGATACAATCCAATGTTATGTCTTTTTCCTTTTGCATGTTGGAAGATTCTACATCTGTTCACAAACTTTACCACTTCTATCCTCATACCTAGCCAGTAGTATGAACTTCTCAACTTTGCAAATGTTTTGTCATGGCTGAAATGTCTAGCCAGTCCTCCACTATGATTTTCCTTCAAAAGGTTATCCCTCATTGAGCATTTTGGTATGCACAATTTATTTCCCTTGAATATAAATCCCTCTTGAATCGTGTACTATGTCCACTGGCTTCTGTCTCTCAGCACACGATTTTCACATGCTTCATATTCTTCCTTGAAATCTATATCATCACAATACATGTCCTTAAGGTGTTCAAACCCCAAGGTATTCACCTGAAATTCATGCAGAATCAAACATCTCCTGCTTAATGCATCAACAACTCTGTTAGCATTCCCAGCAACATGTTTTATGACAAAAGTAAAATTCTACATAAACTCAACCCATTTCGCATGCCTCTGATTCAATTTTTCTTGTTTGGTTATGAATTGTAAAGCCTGGTTATCGCTATACAAGACAAATTCCTATGGGACAAGGTAATGTCTCCATTTCTTCAAGGCTTGAATTATGGAATAAAACTCTTTATCATACGTGGAGTATTTTCTCTTAGTCTCATTCAACTTCTCACTAAAATAGGCAATAGGTATATTACCCAGGCTCAAAACTGCTCCAATTGCAACTCCACTTGCATCACATCTCACCTGAAATGTCTTTTCAAAATTTGGCAAGACCAGAATTGGTCGTTATGTTATTTTCTCCTTCAGTATATTGAAGCTCCTCTGGGCTTTCTCTGTCCATTTAAAATACTTGTGCTTCTTCTTCACTATATCCATCATTGGCGCACAAATTCCAGTGAAATCTCTAATTAACTTCCTACAGAATTTTGCTAATCCATGGAAGCTCCTTACCTCAAACATACTCTTTGGTGATGGCCATTCTTTGATTGATTTCACCTTCTATGGATCCATCTTTAGTTCATTAGAAGAGATCACAAAAACCAAGAAAATGAGTTATGTCTTCATAAAAGAGGACTTCTTCAGATTTATCAACAACTTCTGTTGTTGTAATATCCTCATCACTAGTGTCAGATGTCTCAAATGTTCCTCTTTAGTCCTGCTAAAGATTAGTATATCATCCAGATATACAACCACAAACTTGCCAATGAAATCTTTCAGTATTTCATTCATCAACCTCATAAAAGTACTCAGATCATTTGTTAAGCCAAATGGCATAACAAGCTACTCATACAACCCTTCATTTGTCTTAAAGGTTGTCTTCCACTCATCACCTTCTCTCATCCTAATCTGGTGATATCCACTTTTAAAATCTATTTTAGAAAATAAATTTTCTCCACTCAAACAGTCCATTAAATCATCCATTCTTGGTAAAGGGAATCCATACCTGATGGTGATCTTGTTAATGGATCTTGAGTCTATGCAGATTCTCCATCCTCCATCCTTCTTTGGACTCAACACATTTGGTATTGTGCATGGACTCAAGCTCTCTCTAACCAAACCCTTGTCTAACAGTTCCTTGACTTGGTTCTTCACCTCCTCATTCTCTTGAGGTGTTAGTCTGTATGTCACTTTTTTCGAAAGACTTGCTCCTGGTATCAAATCAATATGATGAATGATACTTCTGATGGGTGGCAATGAGTTAGGCATCTCATCCACCACTATGTCAGAAAAATTATCCAACAATTCATGAACTTCTTCAGGCAAATCATCCATTGAAGTACTTGTAAGGATAACTTTGGGTTTCCTCACCACAACAAACTGCATCTCCTATTCTTTCTTGACTTCTCTCAGGAGTTCCTTCCCTCTCATGAGAAGTATGCTCGTGCTAGCTTCCTCTTGCACCTTCTTCTCCTCTATTGGCAGCAACATGTGTGTTCTACCATTCTTATCCAAGGTGTATGTATTCTTCCTCCCATCATGAATGGTGTTGTTGTCAAACTGCCATGGTCTTCACAACAAAATATTTCATACATCCATGGGAATTACATAACATAGAATTTCATCTCTATATCCTCCTATCTTAAACTCAACCAAACATTGTTTACAAACCATTACCTGGTGTCCTTTCTGCAACCATGAGACTTTGTAAGGCTTTGGATGTGCGGTTTTCTCCAGCTCCAATTTCTCCACCATCTCTGTGGATACTAATTTATCAGTGCTCCCACTGTCAATTATCACCTTGCATACTCTGTCTTTAGTCTTGCAAGTTGTCCTAAAGAGACTATTCCTCTACACCGGCTTCTCAACTTTTGCCTCTGGTTTTAAGAGAACTTTCCTCAACATCAGGGATCTTCCATCCTTTGCTCCTTCTGCTTCAACATCTCTTCTATGTGCTCCTGAAATGTGAGCTTCACCTCCTCCTTCTTTATTTTTCTCAGGACATTCCCAAGACATGTGCCCTGTCTTTCCACATGCATAGAATCTTACTTCTCCTCCTCTTCCACCTCTTCCTCTAGAAGAACTTCTTCCACCACCCTGTCTTCCTCGAGAAATTCCTCCTCTTTCCGAGTGACTGTGTGGTTTCTCAACCTCATCCTTAGACTTATGTGCCTTTTCATGGGTAACTCCCTTGATTTTGTTTGGGTCTGGGATTTTGCCTCTTCCTCGCTGGCTTTTTTTTTTTTCTGGCCAACTTCTCCTTTGCCTTCAGTGCGAACTGATAAGCGTCCTCCACTACCTTTACTGACACCATGATGAGCTCATCCTAGATTTCATATCTCAGACCATTTATATACCTGGCAACTTTTTCTTCATCTCTCTCCCTTTGTTCAGTTCTAATGTTCAGCCTATAGAACTCCTCTATGTACTCCTTAACTATCATCCTTTTATGTCTCAGGTTCTGCATATTCCTGAATAGATTGATCTAATAATCATTGGGCATGAACTTAGCCTTCATCTTGGCTACCATTCTATCCCAATTATTTATCTTATGCCTACCTTTGCTTCTCCTCTCAGCCTATAGTTCATCCCACCACAGTGTTGCATGTCCTTTTAGCCTGCTAACATCCTATTTCACCTTTCTCTCTTCATCGACATCTTCATAGTTGAAATTTTTTTCCATGGATCTTATCCAATCCAGCAGCTCTTCAACATCTAAATTTCCTTCATACATTGGGACCTCTATCTTTGTAACGTTCCCCTGGCCACCCGCAGGCCGTGGGACGCCACTCCAGAGCAACCACTCATGCTCTGACACCGGTCAATAACATTCCCAAACTTTACATGCCGAACCATGCTACTCTAGGGAACACTTTCGTTCCCTTACTGCGGAACATATGGTAACATACCCAATAGTCAACTGAGCTATACCACATAAATTTACTCTTTAAACTGCATGCAACTAAAACATATACATACAACTCTCTTGTGTAAGCTTTACATCTAAACATAAACAAACAATTACTTTCTGTAACATACGAGTTGGTACTGAAATAACCATAACTACAGATATGCAACATTTACAATAAATTACCAAAAAACATACAAGCAATTATAATCACATATATGATAAACCGTAACATAGGCATGTAAATAACAAAGTAGCATATCATTTTATCATACAATTGGTACTTATCTTAGAAATATTGTCACCAACCGTGTACAGAACGTCCATGAACCTCCTAGCCTTAGACTACACTGTTCATCACTCTCAACAGTGAGTCACCCCCAATGTGGGACTGAACTCCACCCAGGGTAAAGGGTTCCTATCCAGGCTAAGGCTCATGGGCAACAGGAAAGACTCTGTCTCATGTTCTCACTCAACTACAGCCTACAGCCTCTCATTCCCCACATGCCTGTCCCATCCAAGGAAGTGTGCCCCTTCTCTACTCAACAGTCCCTCGGCTTCCCCACTTCCCTTCCAAAGCTTCGGCAACAGGTCGAACCAGAAGTCTCAGAGCATTGTAGCTATAGTTTACACCTTCGGGAATCAATCCCTAGCAATTATCTCGCTCAGAGAATTGTTCCCGGGCCTAACAACCCGCTTCTTCAATCCCGCTCCAAGCTAACCAGGTACACCAACCGAAAAGGGCTATGGGAACAGGCTCCGGAATGGTGAAATAGTTGTCTCAAGGATAACGGAATTCATGAGTGAAAATGGTCATGGAATCATTGACTAGATAACTGAGTGTGGAAAGGGATCACTGTGAACTCTTCATGGAAGTGATGGTGAGAATGATGGTCAGGTTGCTAGTAAGAAGTCCCGTGAAAAGTCACCAAATGAGCTAAGTCCCCCACGATATGAATGCATGTCCCCAACTTGACACTTGTTATATAGGAAGTTACTTTGGTCCACTTGTCCCCAACTTTAGAACTTAGGATAAAATAATTATCCATACTTTACGCTTTAGGAAATATTAATATAATACTCCCTTGACTTTTGGACCTCCCTTTCCCTAACTGGACTTCAGTCCCCCATCTCTTTTATCGTGGTCGGTATGCATGCAGTGATGTATTTTATATTAATCATGAGTCATGTACAAAGTAGGCGCATTGGCCTTTGACATCTAGGAGTTCTGGCCTAATACCAAAACATAAGCATCCCATCTTATAATAACCATCTCACTAGCCTATAACACATATCATATACACGAGGCTCATTGTCCTCCATACTGCACACACCTTAGTTACTACGCGCATTATCCTGGAATGTGCATGTTCCATCATTTTACTGCGCAGTTCATGCGCGCACTATGCCACATGACGTGCATTACCAAATGAGGTCAAAACAACTCACTAGCTTAAGTACATTTATATTACATTTACAATTGGGTTCGACCGAGGGATATTACAATCCCCTCCCCTTATTTATGCATTGTCCTCACTGCATCATACACCCATATATAACAGAGTTTTCAAAAATCTTCAAAAAGATGTGGGTATTCTGTCTGCATTACATCTTCATGCTCCCAAGTAGCATCCTCAGGACCGTACCAGGTCCATTGAACCTTTACAAGCCCTATGGCTCAGTTCTGGAGATGTTTGACTTTCAAGTCCAAAATGTGCACCAGATGCACTTGAAAAGCGCCTTCTTTCTCCACCTAAATCACATTCTAGTCAATAACATGATTAGCATCAGGTATATATTTCTTTAGCAATGATACATGGAAGACATTATGAATAGACATAGATGCAGGCAATGCAATCATATAAGCAACTGGACCAATCCTGTCTAGGATTTTAAAAAGTCCCACAAAATCTGGTTGCCAACTTGGCACAGCTTCCCAGCTTCAGGGAACTCCTGTTATCTTTCACTTTCAGGAAAACATGATCACCCACTTTGAATTCTCTTTGGTTTCTATTCTTATCGGCATAACTTTTCTGCCTATCTTGGGCAGCTTTTAAATTCTTCTTAATTTTTGTCATTTGGTCCTCCATTTCCCTGAGCAACTCTTGCCCAACTACTGTCCTATCAGCTGGATTATCCCAACTCACTGGAGTATCATAATTTTTGTTGTAAAGTGCTTCAAATAGGTTCATATTCAATGATGCCTGATACCCATTGTTGTACGCAACTTCTACCAAGTGTAGGTAGTCTTCCCATTTCGATGGTTTGTCCATCACATACATTCTCAGTATATCTTTTGTTACCCTTTTCACCCTCTCTGTCTGTCCATCAGACTCAATATGATAAGCTATACTAAAGTTCATATTCGTTCTGAATACTTTGAACAATCATTTCCAGAAATTTGAGGTGAATTTTGGGTCTCTGTCGGACACAATTGTTTTAGGAATCCCGTGCAATCGTGCCACTTCCTTCATGAAAATATCAGCAACCTCTGTTTCCTTGTGCATAGTTTTCAGTGGAATAAAATGGGAAGCTTTTGTAAGCTTGTCCACCACCACCATTATCGAATCATGCAGCTTTCCTGTTCTAGGCAATCCCGTAATAAAATCCATTGTCACCATTTCCCACTTCCACTCAGGAATGGTTAAAGGTTGCAGCAACCCTGCTGGGTTCTTATTCTCATCTTTCACTTTCTGGCATTCCATACATCTAGCGATGTACTCGGCGATCTCTTTCTTCATACCTGGCCAAAAGTAATGGCTCTTGATCATTGCCATGGTTTTCTGATATCCAGGGTGACCTGCATAAGGAACATTATGCATTTCATGCAAAATCATACGTTTCAAGTCCTGGACATTTGGAACAAAAATCTTGTTCTTGCGCAACAATATTCCATCTATTCCCAAATTATAATTATCCACCTTCTAAAGCATCTTACCCTATTGTAGGATTGCTACCAATTCTTTGTACTGCAGATCTACATTTACAGCCTCCAGAATTTTTCTTTTAATATCAGTTTGGTACATGCTAATGGTTGTAGAATGTAATTCATTCACCTTCCTGTTGAGTGCATCAGCCACTTTATTCTCTTTCCCCTTGATATGCTTTATATCAAAGTCATATTCACTTAGAAATTCTAACCATCTTCTTTGTCTAGCATTTAGATTTGGCTGATTAAATAAATATTTCAGACCATTGTGGTTTTTTCTTAGCTCAAACCTCTTTCCCATGAGGTAGTGTCTCCATTTCCTCAGGGCATGCACTATGGATGTCAACTCCAAATCATGAGTGGCATAGTTTCTTTCATGATCCTTCAACCTCCTTGATTCATAACATATGACAAACCCGTTTTGACTGAGGACTCCACCAAGACCTTCATTACATGCATCAGTGCATACGATGAAGTCTTCTTCTGGGTCTGCAATCCTTAATATTGGAGAACTTGTCAATAATTGTTTCAAGTGTTGGAAACTCTTCTTGCAATCCAGATTCCACTAAAACTTCACTCCCTTTCTTTTCAAAGAAGTGATTGGATGTGAAATCTTTGAGAATCCTTCAATAAATATTTTGTAGTAGCCTGCAAGACCCATGAATGATATCACCTCTGTCACATTCTTCGGTGCTGACCATTCTTTAATGGCCTCTATCTTCTCAGGATCCACTGTTATCCCATCCTTTGAAATTATATGCCCCAAATAATGAATCTGTTTCTGATAAAATGAGCACTTACTCAATTTGGCATATAACTGATGCTCCCTTAATACTTGGAACACCATCCTCAAATGATGTTCATGCTCTTCCTTTGAATTGGAATATATAAGAATGTCATCCAAAAAAACAATGACAAACTTGTCCAAATACTCTCGGAAAACACCATTCATTAAGCACATGAAAACAGCTGGTGTATTTGACAACCCAAATGGTACCATTGTGAACTCATAATGACCATACCTTGTCCTGAAGGCGGTCTTGCTAATATCTTCTTCTTTAATTCTTACCTGATGGTATCCTGATCTGAGATCTATCTTTGAAAATATATTTGCATCCTTCAATTGATCAAAGAGGTCATCAATCCTTGGTAGAGGATACTTGTTCTTAACAGTCACTTTATTCAACTGTCTGAAATCAATGCACAACCTCAGTGTTCCATCTTTCTTTCTCACAAACAAGAATGGGGCACCCCAAGGTGACACGCTTGGGCGTATATAACCCTTCTTCAAAATTTCTTCAAGTTGCATTTGCAACTCCTTCAATTCTGGTGTACTCATTCTATAAGGAGTCTTTGATACTGGCACTGCTCCAAGCATCAAATTTATAGAGAAATCAATGTCTCTCCTTGGGGGTAGTCCCGGTACCTCCTTGAACACATCTTCAAAATCTTCCAGGACTACATAATCTTCCAAATTTGGCACCTTATCTCTAGGTGTCTCTACCAAATGAGCTACAATTATTTGACATCCTTTTCTGTAACATTTCTTCAGTTGCAATGCTGAAATTTCTCTAATGGTTACTGCCCTGGGGATTCCATGTACCTTCCTTAGTTTTCCTTCCTCATCTAGGAAAGTAAATGCTTTGTTGTGACAGTCTAAGAGAGTGTGATGTTTGTCCAACCAATCCATCCCAATTAGATAGTCATAGGAGCCTAAAGGAAAGATGTTTAAATCTGCCTTGGTGTTCAATCCATTCATGTCTATGAGGCATGACTTAACCATATCATTAAATTTTCTCTTGGCTCCTGTAGCCAGTTGCACCAACCAGGATTTCCCATGCTTGCTTCTTGGTAATTGCAAACTTTCCACCATCTTAGGGTCTATATAACTATGACTAGCTCATGAATCAATCAAAATAGCAAGGGTTTGGTTGTTGATCATACCTTCCACTTCAATCATGTGGGACTGATACTCTTCTTGCTTGTTGTCCAGGGCTGCATAAATCCTTGGAACATATATGCCCATGTCCTCCACTATTTCAGCTCACTGTACATTGTGAACAACCCTACCTTTTTCACCTCTGTGAGGAAAATCTCTGAACCTATGGTCCGCTTTACAACCACAACAATGCATAGGTGGTTGTCTTGGCCCTTGACTCCCTATGTCAATCATTATGGGTTCTTTAGGCATTTGTTGTCCTTGTGGATTATTTTTGAAGAATGGTGGCTTAGCTCCCTTCTTCCTCTGATCCATCTTGAATTTCATATTGTCTTCCCAAGCCTTTTGGAAAGCTGGCCTTTCTTTTTGTTGATCATATAGGCATTTAGCTCTCCTTATGGTCTCTTCTAATGTCTTGGGATCATCATACAGTATTTTGTCACTGATGAACGATGGAAATCCACTTAAATACCTTTGAATTTTGACTGTCTCATCCTTGATGAAAGAGACATACTTCAGCAGTTCCAGAAACCTTCTCTCATATTCATCTATGGTCATACTTCCAAACTTGAGTTCAAAGAAATATTTCATTTTCTTGTCATAGTATCTCTTAGTCAAGTACTTCTTCTCAAAATAATTCTTGAATTCCCTCCAAGTAACACCTTTTTCTACAATGTGTTGCACCTACACAAGTTGATCCCACCACATGGAGGCCTTTCCTTTGAGTTGATAGATAATGATTCTAACTTCTGCATGAGAAGAATAATTATGCAATTGAAAATACTTCCTCATGACTAGAAACCATGTTTATGCATCTTCATCCTTCTTGTGCTCACCATCAAATGTAGGAGGTTTAATTTTGTTCATTTCTCCTCTAAGCTCATCCACCCCAGATCTCTTATACCTTCTGACAGGGGATAGACTCGAGTTGTTGCCTTATCTCTTATTGGAATTCCTTTTGGAATGATGGTGATGTCTACTAGCACTTTTTTCTTTTCTTTTCTCCTCTGAAGGTTTGTGACTCCCAAATTTACTTGAGCCACTCTCCCTAACC
Source organism: Picea engelmannii (assembly GCA_009831015.1). Classification (NCBI taxonomy): domain Eukaryota; kingdom Viridiplantae; phylum Streptophyta; class Pinopsida; order Pinales; family Pinaceae; genus Picea; species Picea engelmannii. Next base: position 1,115,849 of record ML783134.1, on the reverse strand, counting down.
AATTTCTTTTCTATTCTGTTCAAACCCCCCTATAGCTTCATGTTGAAGTCATATTGTTGCTCTTTGGATTCCATAATCCTTTCATTATCATATTTATGGATTTGGACATCCTTTTGCAAATTCTTAATGGTCTTAGCCATATTCATATCTTCATTCCTTTCTTCTCCATGTCCATTGGAGTTCGTTCCTTCCATGCCCAAATCAACATCCACCCCTCTGCTCTTATCTTGCTTACTGTAATTCCCCTGTGCTTCTTCCATTCCTATGGAATCTGCACTGGTCTGATCTGATCGAGTTGTTGTTAATTCTGCAAAACGTGCAGCCATCAAAACTTATCAGGCTAACAATTCAACAATTCATGAGAATATGCACCATTTTGGTTCAATATACACATTAGAATTATCTCTCCCAATTTCCTGGTGTTATCACCATGACAATTCTAGATAAGACCCAAGTCTCAAAAACACAGATGCACAGTGCCTTCAGAGATACACTTGTGCAAGAAGGTGGTTTGTCGAAACCACTTTCACCAAGACACGGTATCACGTGTCTCAACATGTCAAACCCACCACTCGTGGAGCGGGAGACGGCTAGTCAAATCACCCTGCTTCACTCGTTTGGTACTTCACAACCATGTGACGTCAGCTGAATGCCGCCATGTAACGAACTCAAAAGCTAATCATTCAAAATGGATTGGCCGAGCATGGAAACCCAACGCTCTTGTAAGTAATCCGCCTGTGCTTCATAAATGGAATTATATAATTACCACTCCCCAAGTATGAAGGTATTTGAGCATCCATAACTGAAGTAATATCCAAATTTCTCGACTTTCTTCTCTCTGTAAAAACATTTCGGTATCCACAACCTAACATGGACAAGGCTAAATTGAGTGAGACTAGTTATTCAGGCAACATGCTAGACTTTCCTGCGAATAAGGAGGAAAGGGTCCTTGCGCACATTCTAGAAACTAAGTTCCACACAGAGACGACTATAGACTCACGGTTGGAATTCAGGATGAATCCCACTATGAAGGATTTCGTCATCAACAGGCAAGCCGCTAAGAAGAAAAGGAGTAAGCGGCAAAAGAAAGAGGAATCTATGGCTGAAGCAGACAAAAGTGTTGGAGATAATCAACTGGTCTGGTTAGATTCTTCTTTAAAGGTGGAGATCGCTAAGCTGAAGTAAGTATTCAACTAAAATAAGCATGTCTCAGCGAATTTTGAACAACTGGTAATGGAGGTAAAGAGTACCAGAGATGATAGGCATGTTCTTTAAACGACCCTTTTCACAACAGGCTAACTGTTGTCATTACCCTTTTGTAATTTTTGTAATTAATACGATTATATAAATACAGAAACGGATTTTAGACTGTTGTATTACAACTTCTATCTGGTGATGTTATGAATCTTGTTTTATTTTATAATAACTTTTTCTTGTAATCTTATATTTTATTTTCATCTGTCTGAATCGGAGGAAATTAAAACTCAGATTTTTTTTTTTTAATTAATTCTTCAATGCGGTTGTGTGTTTCTTTTTCTTTTATTATTATGCAATTTAAACTCAGACTCATTGCCTTCCAAGCAACTTCGCACTCACTAGACTTTGACTTGCTCATTTATATTTATCGTGCATAGCAATATCACAAGGTAAAACGCTTTTCCGCGCACCTATATCTACTGTGCATTTCTTCTTCGTCGCACCGACAAATTATGTGCACAAATATCCACTAGGCACAGTTTTGGTACCGCATACTGATATTCCACATGCATTTCGTCCTATGCATTCACCATGTCAAGTTCAACAAATTCCATCGTGCCCAATTATCTGTGCACACTATTGAATACACTGTCGTGAAACAACTTATACTCATACTTATGCACGTACCAACAAAACTCCTCTTTGTTAAGAAATACTTGCGCACCCCATGTGCACATTTGATGCAGACGCACGCTCCCTCCACAACCCGTAGGTCGAAAGGTCCATGTCAGCACAGGATCTTTCCTCTTTCCACGGCCCGAAGAACTCTAAGTCTCTTCTATTTCCCTATCGGGAAATCTGCACCCACAACAACCTCTCACGGGATCCCCTTTTAGCACTTAGGAGATCGGACTTCGCGAATCCGTTGGTCACGCACTTGACTATCAGATCTCCGAAACCCGAAACCTGACAACAGTCAACGCTGACCCTTTTCTCTTTCCCTTTCGGGATTTTCCCTATCGCGATTTCAGCGATCGCGAGGTCAAGCAACTTGCTTCCCCGACTCCCGAATCCCGATATGCCGATCCTCCGATACACTCGCGCGGTTGACTTCTCCACGTCACTCCACTTCTATCGAGATTTTGGACTTCGCGATATTGTGAATCTGAATGTAATGTTTTTTGGGACTTCACCTTCCAGGAAAACCTAAAATAGCGTGCCACCTGTCCACTCGCCGACTCCCCGTGGCCCACACTATCCTTTGACTTTTGGGATATCACGGTTCGTGATTTCGCGATTCCTTTTGCACCATTTACGGGACTCCAACCTATGAAACTCCGATATGGAAATCCATGTGCGAATCCGACGGCCCTTATGGCTCGGATCTATGGTCCTACTCCTCCTGAGCTTAGAACCTCTCGGGAATACTTGTCGTATCTCCCTTGCACCTTCATGAGATCTGACGGCTCACGGAATTTCGCGAATCCTCCTTGGAGGATTATGACCGTCCGTTCCTCCTTGGTGATTTCCTACGGATGAACTAAGTGTTCCTCCCCCGACTTGTCCACCTGCGGCACAAACTTATGACACTTCCTCAATACTTCCTGTCACAACTCTACCTGGCTATGATTCAATGGCTTCGAAGGCCTTATCCTTCCTGAGCTTCCTTCTAAATCTGAGTCTTAGAGAAGACTCTTGCACGCACTCCTTGCGGAAACCTTCAGACACTTCCAAGTGTTGAATTTCCTTCAACCCTGCGCACCTACAGCAGCAGTCTCTCCAATTTCCTCACTCAGGTCCGCAACCCTGAGATCCCACTCGGCCTGCGCACTCCTTGCACGACTCATGTGTCCAACTGCACTTCTGGGAATTTAGAACAAAGGCTAAACTATCTGAGTCCTTTGTCAACGCACTCCTTGCAGACACTTCAACCGCACTCCTTGCAAGAACTCTTGCTCAGATAGAGAAACAATTGAAACTAATTTCCCTTACTCCCTCTCTCACTCAGATTTCAAACATTTAACAAGAAATCATTCATACATAGCCTAAAAGCAAATGTATAACAGGAAGCAAACATTCATGAGCATATCAATCAACATACATATACAGAGAACAAACACGATGCCATGAATTTGAATCAAAGCTTTCTCTATTAATTCAAATATTTGTACATGGGTGTTCTTACACAGCTCTTTGCATGCTCTTTTATGCTCTTCTTCCTACTTGTTGTCTTCTTATGTTACAATACACAATGAGGGTGTCTATATCCCATTTCCCTCTTGCGCTCTAAAACTGTCTAATCTAGAATTGAATTCTATCTACTTTACATTAACTACCATAAATGCCTTCTACCTACTAAGGACGAGAGCAAATTGCTCAAGGTCTATTTACATTTTACAAGTACGCTTCTTCTTAATGACTTCATTTAAGATTGCGCATCAACTTCAAGGCAGTTTCAAAATTTGCGCTGGCGCCTGTCCAGTTGTCTTTTGCTTCTGCGCTGGCTCGCTTGATGTTGGCGATGCTCCTGCATCATACTCCCTGGCTTGAAAAAATTCATGGGCTCATGTCCATGAGCTCGCGCACAGTCTGTCCATGCCTCTGTATCTCTGCTTCATTCTCCCAGCTGGCATATTCAACTGGATGGCCCTTCCATTTGACCAAATATTCAAAATATTCTTTCCTTCTGGTCTTCTTACCAATTCGTTTATCCAGTATGCGCTCCATCTGCGGCTTATCTGCAACTGGCATCTGCTTTGTCCATTGGATCACTGGCTGCTCATTTCCTGTCCCTTCTTCTTCAGCCTTATATGGGTACAAATCTGAGATGTTGAATATCGGAGAAATTCCGATCCCATCAGGTAATTCAATCTCATAAGCATTCGCCCCAAATTTCCTTAAGACCCTACATGGCCTGATTTTCTTCATCTTCAATTTATTATATATTCCTCTCGGGAACCTTTCCTTTTGCAAATGTGCCAGAATCAAGTCACCAACTTCAAACTGAAGTTGTCTTCTGTGTTGATCTTCTCTACACTTGTATTCCAGACTTGAACTCTGTAGTCGCTCCTTCACCTTCCTGTGAAGTTCCTTCAACGCCTCTGCGAAATCTTCTGCACTAGCGCTCCTAGTCACAGTTTGTTCTGAATCCCTCAACTCAGAAATTCCTCTCGGCTGTATGCCATAAACAACCTGAAATGGACTCTTCCCTATGCTCCTGTTAACTGAGTCATTATACGCAAACTCTGCCTGTGGTAATATATTGTCCCAATGGTTGTGGTGTTCTGTCACCAAGCTTCTCAGCAAGTCTCCCGGACTTATGTTCACCACTTCTATCTGTCCATCCATCTTAGGATGATAAGATGAACTAAATGACAAGTTAGTTCCCAGCTTCTTCCACAATGTCCTCCGAAAATGCCCTATGAACTTCGTATCTCGATCTGAAACTATGCTTCTTGGCAAACCATGAAGTCGAATGACCTCTTTGAAAAACAGATTCGCAATGTGAGTTGCGTCACTGGTCTTCTGACATGGAATGAAGTGTGCCATCTTGGAAAATCTATCCACCACCACAAAGATTGAATCAAAACCTCTTTGTGTCTTTGGCAATCCCAATATGAAATCCATGCTAATTTCGTCCCACGGCCTTTCAGGTATGGGCAATGGTTGATAGAATCCCGCATTTTGTCTCCTTCCCTTTGAATGCTAGAAAATTCTACATCTATCTACAAATCTCTTAACATCTGCTCACATTACCGACCAAAAATATGATTCATTCAGCTTTGTGAACATCTTGTCGTGACCAAAATGCCCTGCCAATCCTCCACTATATTTCTCCTTCAACAAATTCTCCCTCATGGAGCATTTCAGAATACACAGTTGATTGCCTTTGAACAACAATCCTTCCTGGATCATGTATTCGGCCCATTGGCTTCTGTCTCTGAGAACTGGATTCTCAGTTGCTTCATACGCTTCTTTAAAATCATGATCATTTGCGTACATGTCCTTGAGATCATCAAAACCCAATGTTTTGACTCGGAACTCCTGCAATAGAAAACACTTCCTGCTCAAAGCATCAGCAACTTTGTTAGCAGTACCAGAAATATGTTTAATCACAAATGTGAAATTCTGCATGTACTCAACCCATTTGACATGCCTCTGATTCAACTTTTCCTGTTGAGTCACAAACTGCAATGCATGATTATCACTGTATAAGACAAATTCTTTCGGGATCAAGTAATGCCTCCATTTCTTTAATGCCTGTATGATAGCATAAAAATCATTATCATAAGTGGAGTATTTCACTTTCACTTCATTCAGCTTCTCACTGAAATATGCTATCAGCCTGTCTTCCTGACTCAAGACTGCCCCTATTGCAAACCCACTTGCATCACATTTCACTTGAAATGTCTTTCGAAAATCCGGCAACACCAAAACTGGTTGTTCCGTAATTTTCCTCTTCAACAGATTAAAACTCTTCTCAGCCTCTTCTGTCCAGTGAAAATATTTATGTCTTTTCTTCACTGTATCCATCATTGCTGCACTAATTCCACTGAAATTCTTGATGAACTTTCGGTAGAAACTAGCCAATCCATGAAAACTTCTCACCTCAAAAATGTTTTTCGGTGATGGCCAATTCTTGATTACCTCCACCTTGTCTGGATCCATCCTCAACTCATCTGCAGAAATGACAAATCCCAAGTAAATGAGATCCATCTTCATGAATGAGGATTTCTTCATGTTTATCAACAGCTTCTCCTACTATAACCTCTGCATCACTGTAGCCAAATGCTTCAGATGCTCTGCCATGGTTTTACTGAAAATCAGTATGACATCCAAATACACAATAACAAATTTTCCGATGAACTCCCTCAGGACTTCGTTCATCAATCTCATGAAGGTACTCGGTGCATTTGTTAAGCCAAACGGCATAACAAGCCATTCATACAACCCTTCGTTGGTTTTGAATGCTGTCTTCCACTCATCACCTTCTCTCATGCAGATCTGATGATAACCGCTTTTTAAATCAATCTTTGAAAAATACTTTGCTCCACTCAAGCAATCCATCATATCATCCATCCTCGGCAATGGAAATCTGTACCTGATGGTTATCTTATTAATCGCCCTTGAGTCAGTACACATCCTCCAGCCTCCGTCTTTCTTCAGACTGAGTACTGTTGGAACAGCACACGGACTCAAGCTTTCCCTGACCAATCCTTTGTCCAACAAATCCTGGACTTGTCTTTTGACCTCTTCATTCTCTTCCGGCGTCAATCTGTACGCGGCTTTATTTGGCAAACTAGCTCCTGGTATGAGATCAATGTGATGACTCACACTTCTGATCGGTGGCAACGAATGAGGTAATTCGTCCACTACTATATCAGCAAACTCTTCCAGCAGTTCCTGAATTTCTTCTGGTAAATCATCCACTCTTGTGCTAGTCAAAACAATCTTCAGTTTCCTGACCACAAAGAATTGTGGATCTTCCTTCTTCTTTACTTCTGTAAGAAGTTCCTTCCCACTCACGAGAAGTACGGTGTTGCTTACTTCTGGTTTCACCTCCTTATCCTTAATTGGAAGTAACATGTGAGTTCTCCCATTCTTCTCTAGGGTATATGTGTTCATTCTCCCATCATGAATCACATTCCTATCATATTTCCATGGTCTACCCAGCAATAGATGACAAACATCCATGGGAATAACATCAGATAAGATCTTATCATTGTATCCTCCTATCTTGAATTCAACTAAACACTGTTTAGTGACAGTTACCTGATGTCCTTTTTGCAGCCACAAAATTATGTATGGGCTTGGATGATCAATCGTCTCCAGCTCCAGCTTCTCTACCATCTCTGTAGAAACTAGATTATCCGTGCTACCATTGTCTACAATGACCTTTCATACCCTGTCCTTGGTCTTGCAAGCAGTCCTGAAAAGTATGGTCCTTTGGACTGAACTCTCCACCTCCTTCTCCGGTGTCAAAAGAGCTTTTTACATCATCAGCGATCTTCCGCCTTCAGCATCTTCTGCCTCAACATCTCGCCTCTGTGCTTTGGCGATGTGAGTTTCTCCACTCTCTTTCTTTTTATCAGGACACTCATAAGTCTTGTGCCCATTCTTTCCACATGTGAAGCATGTAATGACTCCACCTCTTCCTCTTCCTCTACCTCTAGTACGAGGAAAAGTATTATTATCAGCATAATCTCCTCTCTGTTCAGTATGATGCCCTCGTTGTTCAGCATATTTCCCACGCTGTGAACTTCCACCTCTCTCGATTCGAGTCTGAGGTTTCTTCCAGTCTTCCTTGGGCTTTTGATATTTATCCTGGGCAACTGATTTGCCTCTTGGCTGACTTCTGCCTCTGCCTCTCTGACTCTGCTTTCGGCTTAGCTTCTCTTCAGCTTTCAGAGCCATCTGGTAAGCATCTTCCACCGTTCGTATGGTTACCATGCTCATCTCATCCTGGATATCATATCTCAGGCCATTCATGTATCTGGCAACTTTTTCATCTCATCCTGGATATCATATCTCAGGCCATTCATGTATCTGGCAACTTTTTCATCATCGCTCTTCCGATGACCTGCCCTGATGTTCAGTTTATAGAATTCTTCAGTGTATTCTTTCACTGTCATCAGCTTCTGTCTCAGGTTCTGCATCCTCTGAACAAAGTGATCTAGTAATCCCTGGGGATGAATTTCGCCTTCATCTTCGCGATCATCCTATCCCAGCTTTTGATTTCTTGCTTGCCCTTGTAGCGTCTGTCAGCTTGTAATTCATCCCACCATAATGTTGCATGTCCCTTTAACCTTGTGACAGCATGCTTGACTTTCTTGTCTTCTTTGACATCTTCATAGTCGAAGTATGTATCCAGAGCTCTAATCCAGTCTAGAAGCTCCTCTGCATCCAAGTTTCCCTCATAAACTGGAATGTCCATCTTCACTCTTGCACCCATCCTGGCAATAGATCTGATCAAACGTTCATTTGATGCATCTTTAGCTGCAACTTCTTCTTCATGTTCAGTCTTAATCTCGCTTTCGAAATCACTAAGATCCCCAGCACTGACTGTATGCCTTTGTGCTGTCTCCATGTCTTCGATTCTGGCTCGTAGATCACGCATCTCTCTCTCCATGGCTGGATCTGTCATCTGCCTTCCCCTTCTTCATGACATTTCCCTCTCCTCTGGATCGGGTGATTGTCTATCCCTTCTACTTGGAAGCATGATGAATTCTCTTTCTCTCTGCTACAGAAAGCAAAGAACCTTTCTGTGCTCTGATACCACTTGATGCAAACGCACGCTCCCTCCACAACCCACAGGTCGAAAGGTCCATGTCAGCACAGGATCTTTCCTCTTTCCACGGCCCGAAGAACGCTAAGGCTCTTCTATTTCCCTATCGGGAAACCTGCACCCACAACAACCTCTCACGGGATCCCCTTTTAGCACTTAGGAGATCGGACTTCGTGAATCTGTTGGTCATGCGCTTGACTATCAAATCTCCGAAACCCGAAACCCAACAACAGTCAACACTGACCCTTTTCTCTTTCCCTTTCGGGATTTTCCCTATCGCAATTTCGGTGATCGCGAGGTCAAGCAACTTGCTTCCCAGACTCCCGAATCCCGATATGCCGATCCTCCGATACACTCGCGCGGTTGACTTCTCCACGTCACTCCACTTCTATCGGGATTTTTGACTTCACGATATCGCGAATCCGAATGTAATGTTTTTCGTGACTTCACCTTCCACGAAAACCTGAAATAGCGTGCCACCTGTCCACTCGTCGACTCCCCGTGGCCCACACTATCCTTTGACTTTCAGGATATCGCGGTTCATGATTTCGCGATTCCTGTTGCACCGTTTATGGGACTCCAACCTATGAAACTCTGATATTGAAATCCACGTGCAAATCCGACGGCCCTTATGGCTCGGATCTACGGTCCTACTCCTCCTGAGCTTAGAACCTCTCGGGAATACTTGTCGTATCTCCCTTGCACCTTCGTGAGATCTGACGACTCACGGAATTTCGCGAATCCTCCTCGGAGGATTATGACCGTCCGTTCCTCCTTGGTGATTTCCTGCGGATGAACTAAGTGTTCCTCCCCCGAGTTGTCCACCTGCGGCACAAACTTATGACACTTCCTCAATACTTCCTGTCACAACTCTACCTGGCTGTGCTTCAACGCCTTCGAAGGCCTTATCCTTCCTGAGCTTCCTTCTAACTCTGAGTCTTAGAGAAGACTCTTGCACGCACTCTTTGCGACAACCTTTACACACTTCCAAGTGATGAATTTCCTTCGACCCTGCGCACCTACAGCAGTAGTCTCTCCAATTTCCTCACTCAGGTCCGCAACCCTGAGATCCCACTCGGCCTACGCACTCCTTGCACGGCTCCTGTGTCCAACTGCACTTCTGGGAATTTAGAACAAAGGCTAAACTATCTGAGTCCTTTGTCAACGCACTCCTTGCAGACACTTCAACTACACTCCTTCCAGGAACTCTTGCTCAGATAGAGAAACAATTGAAACTAATTTCCCTTACTCCCTCTCTCACTCAGATTTCAAACATTTAACAAGAAATCATTCATACATAGCCTAAAAGCAAATGTATAACATGAAGCAAACATTCATGAGCATATCAATCAACATACATATACAGAGAACAAACACGATGCCGTGAATTTGAATCAAATCTTTCTCTATTAATTCAAATATCTGTACATGGGTGTTCTTACACAGCTCTCTGCATGCTCTTCTATGTTCTTCTTCCTACTTGTTCTCTACTTATGTTACAATACACAATGAGGGTGTCTATATCCCGTTTCCCTCTTGCGCTCTAAAACTATCTAATCTAGAATTGAATTCTATCTACTTTACATTAACTACCATAAATGCCTTCTAGCTACTAAGGACGAGAGAAAATCGCTCAAGGTCCATTTACATTTTACAAGTGCGATTCTTCTTAATGACTTCATTTAAAATTGCGCATCAACTTCAAGGTAGTTTCAAAATTTGCGCTGGCGCCTGTCCAGTTGTCTTTTGCTTCTGCGTTGGCTCGCTTGATGTTGGTGATGCTCCTGCATCAACATTACTATGTGTGTGCTCATCGTGCAAAGCTAAATTCACCGCATGCATCTGCACATAATAATCTTACATTCGACGCCCCACAATTTTACTGCACACACTGGCACGCCAACGTTTTCCCGCGCGGTGCCAAAATTTACCACGCGCGCCAGCATGCCAAACTTTTCTATGGACACTCCGTGACTCCAATTCTGGTCACTTTGAATTTACTCTTCTGTGAATATTCACTTCAACTGAACCCCTCTGGCCCATCCAATCTTAGTGTTGAACTAAAGCTATGATACCAATTTGTAACGTTCCCCCGGCCACCCGCAGGCCGTGGGACGCCACTCCAGAGAAACCACTCATGCTCTGACACCAGTTGGTAACATTCCCTGCCTTTACAGGCTAGACCATGCTACTCTAGGGAATGCTTTCATTCCCTTACTGCGGAACATACGTTAACATACCCAGTAGTCAACTGAGCTATACCACATAAATTTACTCTTTAAACTAGATGCAACTAAAACATATACATACAATGCTCTTGCAAAAGCTTTACATCTAAACATAAGCAAACAATTACTTTCTATAAAATATGAGTTGGTACTGAAATAACCGTAACTATAGATATGCAACATTTACAGGGAATTACCTAAAAACATACAGGCAATTATAATCACATATATGATAAACCATAAGATAGGCATGTATATAACAAAGAAGCATATCATTTTATCATACAATTGGTACTTATCTTAGAAATATTTTCACCAACCGCGTACAGACCATCCATGAACCTCCCAGCCTTAGACTACATTGTTCATCACTCTCAACAATTAGTCACCCCCAAGCTAGGACTGAACTCCACCCAGGGTAAAGGGTTCCTATCCAGGCTAAGGCTCATGGGCAATAGGAAAGACTCTGTCTCAGGTGCTCACTCAACTAACAACCTACAGCCTCTCATTCCCCACATGCCTATCCCACTCAAGGAAGTGTGCCCCTTCTCTACTCAACAGTCCCTCGGCTGCCCCACTTCCCTTCTAGGGCTTCAGCAATAGGCCGGACCGGAAATCTCATAGCATTGTAGCTACAATTTAGCACCTTCAGGAATCAATCCCTAGCAATTATCTCTCTCAGAGAATTTCTCAAGGGCCTGACAACCTGCTTCTTCAATCCCTCTCCAAGCTAACCAGGTACACCAACTGAAAAGGGCTATGGGAATAGGCTCCGAAATGGTGAAATGGTTGTCTCAAGGATAACGGAATGCATGAGTGAAAATGGTCATGGAATCATTGACTAGATAACTGAGTGTGGAAAGGAATCACTGTGAACTCTTCGTGGAAGTGATGGTGAGAATGATGGTCAGGTTGTTGGTAAGAAGTCCCGTGAAAAGTCACCAAATGAGCTAAGTCCCCCACGATATGAATGCATGTCCCCAAATTGACACTTGTCATATAGGAAGTTACTTTGGTCCACTTGTCCCCAACTTTAGAACTTAGGATAAAATAATTATCCATACTTTACTCTTTAGGAAATATTAATATAATATTCCCTTGACTTTTGGTCCTCCCTTTCCCTAACTAGTGAAGTTCATTCCCCCATCTCTTTTATCATCGTCGGTATGTGCACAACGATGTATTTTATATTAATCATGAGTCATGTACAAAGTAGGCGCATTGGCCTTTGACATCTAGGCGTTCCAGCCTAATACCAAAACATAAGCATCCCAACTTATCATAACTGGCTCACTAGCCTATAACACATATAATATACACGAGGCTCGTTGTCCTCCATACTGTGTGCACCTTAGTTACTGCACGCAGTATCCTGGAATGTGCATGTTCCATCATTTTACTGTGCAATTCATGCGCACACTATGCCACATGATGTGCATTACCAAATGAGTTCAAAATAGCTCACCATCTTAAGTACATTTATATTACATTTACAATTGGGTTCGACCGAGGGATATTACAATCTTGGCTCTGCCTCCCAATCTAGCAACTTCTCTCAGCAAGCGTTCTTCGACAACATATTCTCCTACAACTTCTTCAAATTCTACTTCTTTGCTCTCTGCATCGTTGATGTCTCTAGCATCAGGTTCTCTCCTCTGTGCTACCTCCATCACCTCTAATCTTGCCCGAAGTTCTCGCATCTCCCTTTCTACAGCTCGATTGGATAAAGGTGTTTCCGCTTGTCTCCTTGGTGGCATTGTGTTGACTGTCTGTCACAAACAGAGTACAACTTTGAGTTCTTTTGTCTCTTCTCCTTTGCCTGTTGTCTACAAGCAAAACCTCGGCTCTGATACCACTTGACGCAGACTGCCCTTCTCTCTAAAGGGTGTCGCGACCTCCCGATCTATGATCGATCAAGAAACTGAGTCAGATCGAATCTTTGGGTATCTGCTAGACCCAAAATCCATTTACAAAGCTCCTTTCTCTAAATGCGCAGGTCATATGAGACCCCTGGGTCGTCTCCTGAGCGCTTCTCAACTTCCACACCAACTAGAAGCTATCTCTTCTCTGGCTAAACCCATTCCTTCTTGCGACCACGACTATGACCACTCACCTAACTCAAAAGGTGTTTCGCTATTTCGCTTATCGGGTCCTTGCATGTGAGTCACCCCAACTCTCCCGACCTCCGAAATCCCGACAGGAGCCTAGCGCATGCTAGCCCCTCTATTCTCCTTCACCAATGTGTCCCTTCGCTATGACCTGGGGCCAAACCTTCCAAGTGCTTCATGATTTCGCAGTACACGAAATCCACTTGATCCTCCTTCCGAAACCCGAACTTGCAAGTTCCACTTGTCATATCAACGGTCCACAATCCCCGCGATCCAATGGTCAAGATGTCCTTTTTTCATTTCATAAAGTTGAAAGGATGATCAATTCTCTCCTCCGATCCCTGATATCCTGAAATTCTGCATCAGATCAACGGCTCACAACTCCCTGTGATTTGACGACTCAGATCAACTCTTCGCGAATCGGGACTTCATGTTTCGTGAAGTTGGAAGACTGCTCACCTCCCCTCTCCCGATATTTGAAATCTCGATATCTCCCTAGACAATCAACGGTCCATACTTCTCCTTCGATCAACGACTGTGATCAAATCAGGAACTTAGACTTTACGAATTCCCATAACTCTCCCTTCTGATTTCTCGAGTTGTGAACTCCCGACAAGACCAGATCTACGGTTCAACTCCCTCCTCGATCTAACTACCGCTAAAAATGAAGCTATGAACTTTTGCAAGTAATGTGTTGCCCAAAAACAAATCCTAACTTCAATTACATTTGTAGGAATTGGCCATTTCATGATGGCTTCCATCTTTGTGGGATCTATCTTGAGCTCCTCTCCACCAATCACATACCCCAAATAAACCAAACACTACTGAGATAACTCACATTTCTTGATATTTTCAAGTAGTTGATTCTTTATTAGAGTCTCTAACACCTGCATAAGATGTGACATATGCTCCTCCCACGTAGAACTATAAACTAGTATATCATCCAAATAGACAATAACAAATGAATCTTTATAAGGGCATAAAGCATCATTCATTAGTTTCATAAATGCAGACGGTGCATTGCATAAACCAAATGTCATAACCAGCCACTCATACAAACCTTTCCTTGTCTTGAAGGAGGTCTTCTAGGTATATTATTATTTTACTCGTACCTAGTGATATCCTGATTTCAAATCCATCTTAGTGAAGTACTTGGCATGATGCAAATGGTCCAATAGATCATCGATCCATGGAAGGGGGTACCAATTCTTTAGTGTAATATTGTTTAATTCCCTGTAATCGATACACTTTCTCCAAGTCCCATCCTTCTTGGGAATAATTATGATGGGTGACCCACAACATGAGGTATTTGGTTGAGTTACATCCTACTCCAACAACTGTTGCAATTGATTCTTCACTTCATTTTCTTCTAGAACGAAATGTATATATAGCCCAATATTCATCAATGGGGAGTCTCTGTATTTTATGCTCCCCTTCCCTCTTGGGTGGTATCCCTTTAGGCTCCTAGAACACTCCTATGTACTTCTGTAGCAACTGCTCCAAATGTTGTTTTTTCTCTTTAGTACACCCCTCCATGGATGCCTTCACTCTCATTGACTCATCATCACGTTGGTCTTCTCTTAAGAAAAGTAAAACATGTCTCTTAATAGAACTAATCAACTTCTTGGCTTGATTGACACTTACCAATGAGATCTTTGACTTTCCTTTATGCGCATTGATGATGTAGGACTTCCCATCCTTAATCAATCAGTATTTATTGGCTCTCTACATTAATACTCCATCCCTCATATACATGTAATGGATTCTAAACACTAATAAATGTACATCAAGGGGTACTTCATCCAATTCCACTTCATCAATAAAATCAACACTTGTAGCAAATTTAATCTTACACCGTTTTGTTACCTTTATCTCTGCATCGTTGTTTACCCAACCCAATGTATAGGGGCTAGGATGATTTTTGCTGGAGATACTTCACATACACCTAGGATATCCTTTTCCTAAGGTTTTCCCTATGTTTATTAGTCATTATTCAGTCTCTTATATTTTAGGAAGAATATTCCTTTAGGATAATATTCTCTTCAGTTCACACTTCAGTTTGATGAGTTGAGTGGAGTCTAGATGCCACATTGGGATTATCACCATGCAACATTGAGATCATAACCAAATAATGCACATTTTCCTTGGGATAATCACTAGACTAACGCATTACTCACGATTCCTTGATCTTCTTCTCACTTCACTATGTTTTAGTCAATTAACTGAAGATTGAGAGACTAGGTGGCAGTTCACTCTCATAACTGCTTGAGAGACTAGAGTAGGTGGCAATTTACTCTCATAACTGCTAGTGTGTGTCCAAATCACTCTAGAGCACCACTATGTCACATTGGCCTCTCCTCTAGTACGCATTAGTTGAGTTATACAGAGTATATCATGTGTAAATTATCATTCATTTTTGGTTAATGAGAATTCTTACATTCTTTCTCTCCTGCTTCTCTTCTCTCATATTTTCTTTGCAACTGTGTATGTCATTTCCCATCTATATCTATTTTGTGCAAATTCAACAAATTTACATGGTATCAGAGCTGGTGGACTTCTATGGAAAAAAAAACACCAAATTATTTTTGCAGGTACTGAAGATTAAAGACAGTAGAAAAATGGAATTTCCAAAAGAATTCATTCTTACACCGTACAATTTATTTGCATGGAAGGAGAAGGCGATAATGCATCTTCTGGGTAGAGGATTATACTGGTTAAACATGAACACAGAGACAGAACCAACATCATCCATAGAAAAATACAAGTATATAAATCAAATGGATGAAGCCTTTGGAACAATTTGCATTCTCATTTCTCCTGAACTCCTCTTTCACATATCCTCCTTTAAAACCCCCAATGAATCTTGGACCACCATGGAAGGGATTTTTCACAAACAGGATGAGAATAAGGAACACATGCTTGAGGTGGAATTTCTCACATTGGATCCAAAAACCTTTGACAATCTCCAAGATTTCTTTACCAACTATAAGGATTTGTTGTCGCAACTCAAGGCTTGCAGGATTAATAAATCTAAGGAGGAGAAACAAATGGTTCTCACCATTCTCTCCAAACTTGGTCCAGAATACTTAGTGTTTGTTTCCACATTCATTTAGTTAGATTCACCTCTAGATCTACCTAGACAATTCCCTCTCTTGAGGCCTTTATCGAGTCTCTGACACAAGAGAAAAACAAGTTCATCAATATTAGAAATCTAAAGACAAAGACAAAAGGAAAGAATATTCCAATCCAAAGAAGGAAGGGTACTCAAAACCCTTCAATGATGCCTCCATATCCAAAGGTGGAAAGGGAAGAAAAGGGGAGAAATGCACTTACTTCCATAAAGGATTCCATCCAGAATCCGCATGTATGCAGAAACAGATAGATCTAATGACCCAAATACTTCAAAAAAAC
Source organism: Picea engelmannii (assembly GCA_009831015.1). Lineage (NCBI taxonomy): Eukaryota > Viridiplantae > Streptophyta > Pinopsida > Pinales > Pinaceae > Picea > Picea engelmannii. Next base: position 1,099,620 of record ML783134.1, on the reverse strand, counting down.
AACCTTTTATATCACATCCCCAAGGGTTCCAAGAAGAAGAAGCCAGGAGATAAAAATCCTAAGAAAGGCAATTCTAGACATGCCTTGATTGCTATCAACTCCTCTCTCGATGCTTGGATCGTAGATTCAAGTGCATCACACCACATGGCTTCCACAAAAGAAGTATATTCTTCATTGGATGAACGAAAAGGTCCTCCTATTCTCATGGGGGACAACTCCCCAGTCAAGGTCACTGGAAAAGGAAGAATTGAACTCACAAACGTAAGCTTCGAGAATGTGCTACACGTTCCCAAACTTTTCGTCAATCTTCTCGTCATGTATCAAATAAAAAACTCCAACACCAGAAAGTGAGTCATATTCATAGATGATGTAGTAGATGTCTATGACATGAAAACTAATTCCAGGGTTACTATCGGTCAGGTAAATCACCAATCTAGACTCTACACATTTTCTGAATTTATTGAATCAGATTCTGCATTACTATTTACCCATGTTGATGAAAGCAGTAGGATATGGAATGAAAGGTTAAGGCATTTAAGTTTCAAATATATGAAACAAATTATAAAGGAGGGAATGGTTGATGGTCTACCCGACATCCACTTCTCCAAAGGAATTTGTAAGGGGTGTGTTCTTGGAAAACACCCTCAAGAGAAATTCGACAAAGGAAAGACTCAGAAGGATTACTCTCCTTTAGATCTGATCCATAGTGACCTCATGGGCCCTTTTCTAAATCCACCAATCACTAAAGCGAGGTACATGCTAATTTTTTTTTATGATTTCTCATGCTTAAAATGGATTTTATTTCTCAGGAAAAAATCAGAGGTCTTTCAACACCTCAAAAAATTCAAAGCCCTTGTTGAGACACAGTCAGGAAAGAAAATCAGAGTCCTCTAAACATATAATGGGGGAGAGTATTTCAACCATGAGATACAAAATCTTTGTCATGAGGGTGATCCAGGTGGATATTGGTGGCCACCCACCTATTCCACTGGCTCAAAAAATAGTTTTACACCTTGGCAGTTTTTCGATAGTGTTTCGGGTTCCAAACGTTCGGGGTCGTTTTGAGGCCCTAAAGGGTGTTTTTTGGGGATTTGGGGCCTAGAGGATTGCCAACAACACTTCCTTGGGCCAGTCGATTTTTTTTTTCTCGATTAGACCTTTCCAATGGGCTATCATGCATCTAAAACGAAGATCATATGCAAAAGTTACGACCCCGAGAAGTTGATGTACTAACTTACCCAAACGGGGCCCACATGACTTTTGGCGCTTCATCTCCTAGGGTTAAGTTTTTGAATGTATAGGGGTTTTTTTACATTATTGTTTATTGTAAAAGGCCTTCAGAGCCTCATTTTAAGCATCTTCTTGCGAATGAGCACAACCATGATATCTCTTCTCAGAGATAAGCTTCCACCATTCCAGCAAGCTTGTTTTCCGCTGCATTTTACAATTTCAGCTTATTTCCTTATTGAATAGAAAACAAGTTTCACTATATCTCTGTTATTTTGTGTTAAGCGTCTTTTAATAATCTGTATCCATTTCGTTTGGCTCATAAAATCCAGATCAGTGGTATTAGAGTGGTCTGCTCCTTTTCATCTTAATGCATGTTCCCAACGAGGCCATGGTACAAAGAATTGGGTCTCGAGCTTGTTTCTCTTGAGGAAAAAATCTCTCGCACGCCCAAAAAACCTCTCATGGAAGGAGAAAAGAAATATGATGGGACATCATTTCAAAATGTTGCTTGAGGAAGCCCTCACGCAAAAAAGGAACGAGATGATGGATAGTTTCACGCAAATCCTTCGACGGCTAACAACAGGGGACACATCTTCCTCAAGCAGAGGCTCCACCCTGTTCAAGGTACAAATAAACTTCAATATTCCTATATTTGAAGATCATATAGATGCAGATGTTCTATACAAGTGGTTGAATCTATTAGAATGGTATTTTTCTGTCCATAATTTTTCGAATAGAGAAAATATTACTTTTGTGTTTCTCAAAGTCATTCCCCATGTCAAATATTGGTGGGAAAACTTCTGTGAGAAAAAGGAAACAGAGGAAACCTCATTATTTATACTCACAGCCACCTGGGAATCCTTCAAGGATGCTATTAAAGAACAATACTACCTTGTCGGAAGTTATGACGAATTGTATACCAAATGGACCACACTGCGACAAGAAAGAGACCAAGTAGTGCCAGAGTTCACAAATATCTTCCATACCTTGTGCACCAAGTTGGGTATCAAATATTCATAGTGACATCTGGTGCTCAATTATCGCAGTGCTCTGCAGATACATCTAGAACAAAATGGAATTTCTAGACATCTCATCCTTGGGCCCGGCCTACCGATATGCCATCAAAATCGAGCAGAATCTCAAACAAAAGACATGACAATTTGGGCCTGAGAACCCCTCACAACAAAAGCTAGGAAAGGGCGGACCCAACCCACAGAACAAAGGACAAATCAAAGATGGACAATATCAGGAAAACCAATCCAATCTGCAAGTAAAGAAGGACATCGAAAAGACAAAGAAAGATATCGAGAAGTGGTGTGACTTCCATAAGATCCCTTGGCATAACACTGTTGATTGTCGCTCAAAGAAGTCATTGGTGGCCGAAGTGAAAGCCCCTAAATCAGATGCGGGTTCTGACTCTGAGGCAGAATGATAAAGGGGAAGACAGATCATTGATGAAAAACTTAGTGTCACTGTTGCTACCACTAAGCTCTAGCCTAGTGAACCAGACGAGCTAGAAGAATGAGAGCTCCTCTTCCATTCACAGATGTGGGTAAAAGGCACCCCGCTGCACTTCATCATTGATAGCGGTAACCAGAAGAAAATCATATCAACAGAGGTTGTCCAGAGGTTGGCCCTGCTGACAACGCTGCACCCAAAACCCTACACCGTTGGATGGCTCCACCAAGGAAGTGATCTCTGCGTCAGCCAATAGTGCCAACTATTGTATGACATCTAGCCCTTCAAAGATGAGGTATTGTGTGATGTTTGTCCTCTTGAAGTCTGTAATTTTCTTTTGATCCAACCTTATTTATGGAAACTTCATGTTGTATATGATTCTAGGCCTCGTAGTGTTATTATTACTTTAAACAGGAAATTGTACAGGATACCCGAGGCAGTGCTTCCTAGTGCTATTTCCTTGATCTCTTCCATGCAATGTAGGAAGGTCATCTCTTAGACCGGGAAATTTGTCTTCTTCGTGATTTTCTCTCATAGTGAGTGAAAGATAGCAACCACATTCAGGGCCTCCATGGCCGATCTCTCCACACAACAAAAGAAAGTGGATAAGGTTGTGGAAGAATACTCAGATATCTTCTCCTCTCCTACCGGGGTACCTCTGCACTATCGGGTCAAGCATCCCATCAATTTGACCCCAAGTGCACTGATACCCAAAGGGTCAGTCTACCACCACTCTCTGTTAGAAAATGAGGAGATTAAGAGGCGGATCCAAGAACTGCTCCACAAGTGGCACATATATCGCAGCTCATCACCTTGTGGGAGCCCAATCATGCTGGTGTAGAAGAAAGATGGGACTTGGCGACTCTGCATTGATTATCGGGCCCCTAATAAAATCACAGTCTGAAACCGGTACCTGATTCCCAAAATCGACGACCTCCTTGATCAGCTCACGGGGGCCAAATAATTCAGTCAGATTGATCTAAAGTCTGGGTACCACCAGGTCCCAATAGAATAGACATATGTATGGAAGACTGCCTTCAAGTCAAAAGAAGGCCTTTTTGAATGGTTGGTCATGCCCTTTGGTTTGACAAATTATCCAACAAATTTTATGAGGATGATGGATGATATCCTACGACGGTTCACCAATAATTTTGTAGTGGTGTATCTGGCTAACATCCTCATCTACAACAAGACTTGGGTGGAACACTTGCATCATATTTAGCAAGTTCTGCACACCCTGCGGCATCACAAACTATATGCAAACTTGGAAAAAATCTCCTTCAGCATGGACAAGGTCCATTACTTAGGCTACATCGTTGATCAACATGGTGTGCATGCAGATCTAGCCAAGATCCAGGTCATTTGTGACTAGCCAGCCCCAACCACACTCACTGAACTTTGGAGCTTCTTGGGCCTCGCCAATTTCTATCACAAGTTTGTGTTGGGTTTCTCTCATATCGCATGGGCCCTCAGCCAAGTAACCAGGGGTGGAGGTAAGGAAAAATTTGTGTGGGGCCTATCCCAACAACAAGCCTTCGCTTATCCCAACAACAAGCCTTCGATGAATTGAAGAAGCGTTTTTTCTTCTCCCCGATACTTTCATTACCGGACCTGCAACATCCCTTTGAGATCGAAACATATTCTTTAGACTATGTTGTGGGTGTCGTCTTAACTCAACACGGCCACCCCATGGCATATCATAGTGAGACACTATCAGATGTTGTCCGTAAGTACCCTACTTACCAAAAAGAAATGTACTCCATTGTGCAAGCCTTCCGCTAGTGGAGACATTACATTCTTGGGAAGGAGATAATCATCCACACTGATCACAAGCCACTACAGTTCATGCAGACCCAAGGAAAATTTCATAATGACCTCCATCAGAAGTGGTCAACATACTTACAGTAGTTCCACCTCAACATCAAGTATAAAACAGGGAGTACCAACCGAGTTGTTGACTGCCCTAGCTGACCTCCAATTGCGACACTCACCATGGTGTTAGACTCTTGCGGTCATGAGACCTTCGGATGGCCCCACCTCTATGAGAAAGACCCTGACTTCTCCACCACCTACCAAATTTTGGGCGTCACCTCAGTGGTCACTAATTTCCATATTTAGGATGGGTTGTTGTGTTGTTTGGGCTATCTCTGTGTTCCATCAAGTGAGCGTGCAAAGCTGATTTGGGAAGCTCACTACAGTCGGGTTTCGAGACACTTTGGCATCAAAAAGATAGTGGCAGTGCTGCAGAAGCATTTCTACTGGTCGAAACTTCGACAATATGTCGACAAATATATTAGGTCCTGCACCGCCTGAGCTATTTCCAAACCGACCACTAAGAAACATGGCCTATGCACCCCTCTTCCTACTCCTAACAGTTCGTGGGAATCCATCTCAATTAACTACATGTCGGGCCTCCCCTCCACCAAGAGGGGAAATGATTGTGTTTTTTTGTTGTTGATCTCTTTTCCAAGATGTTGATTCTATCTGCATGCAAGAAGAACATCACAACATAATCCACTGCCAAGCTCTTCTTTAAACAAGTATGGGTACATTTTGGGATTCCACAAACCATTATATCAGACCATGATAGCCAGTTCCTCAGCTCATTCTGGTGAAGCCTCTTATCACTGCTAGATACAAAGCTCACCAAATCCACTGCCTTCCACCCCCAGACAGATGGTCGAATTAAGGTTGTCAATCAGATGGTCGTACATATCCTACGCATCCACAATTAAAAACACCCCCGCACATGGGATGAGAGTCTTCTCTATGTCCAGCATAGGTACAACCAAGCCTTGCATAGCTCAAAACATAGTTACCAACTTAACGAGAACTCTACAGAGTTCTCGTTTTGGGGGGGAGTCCAATTTTACACCCCATTTTTAAAAATGGTGCTACCTTAATTCGACCATCTGTAACCAGTGCTTAGGCCGTGGGGGCTGGGGTGATGCTCGGCATCACCTGAGCCCCCACGTGTTAAGCCCTAGCCCCGTGGGACCAAGGCTTAGTACGTGGGGGTTGGGGTAATGTCGGACATCGCCCCCCACGACACCCCAATAATATGTAGGTTTGTAATTGTTTTGGGGGTTTTCATTTTAATTAAAATTTTATGTTTTTCTATTTTTTTACTTTAGATTCAATTAAAATTGATAGTTTTTGTATTGTAAAATTGCTTTTAATTTTCTTTCTAAATTTAGGTTTTCATTTTTTTTTAAATATGCTTAGAAGTTTATTTTAAAATTGGATTTAATTTTTTTTTTATTATTCAGTTATTGATTTTATTAAAATTGTTTTGTTTTCATTTAAAGATGGTTTTTTAAATATATATTTTTTATGGTTTAAATTTTTTTAATATTTTTTATTTTAGATAATTTTTTTTCTTTAATTTTTTTTTTTTTTAAAGTATTTTTGTTTTCTTTTTAATTATTTTTTAAAAAAATTAGCTTTTAAAGGTTTTTGAATGATTTTTTTTTTTAAATATATAATTATTTTTTAAATTATTGTTTTTGGAGGAAAATTTTAGTTTTTTTTTTGTTGCCTTTTAGTTATTTTTCTTTTTCACCTTGTTTTTTAATCGTTTTTTTTTTTAATTGAATTTAGAATATATTTTTTTAAATGTGTTTTTTTGGTCATTTAAAAAAATTATTTATTTGTGAAGATTTTGTTCTTTCTATTTATTTATTTTTTAATGTAAATTAAAAAAATAAAAATAAATTTTGTAAATAAATTTTCAAGGGACCATTTGGAGTCCAATTTTGGGTTGTTTATTTAGATAGGGTTTTGTTGTCAATATCACAATTTCAATTAGGTTGTAAATAGCGATGATTTTCACGTTTAGGAAAAAAAAATTGTTTTACGTAGCATCATTTTTTTATTTAGGTGTTGATTTTAAGGTTTTTCTGAGCTAATGTCCGAGTTTCGAAGGCCATGTTCGAAAAATGTTGTAATTTTGACCTCGTTTAAAAAAATGGTGCTACTAGTAGCACCACTTTTTGATTTGGGGGTTGATTTTCATGTTTTTTACGCAAAAACATGGGTTTTAAGGGCTAGAGTTCACGTTTTGAGGTCACAGTTCTCGTTAAGTCAGTAACTATGTTTCAACTGGCCACAACCCCTTTCAATTGGGGTTTTAATTCCAACCATTGGGCCCCATGGATGTTGCAATACCCCTGGCGACCACCTTGACCAACTCGTCCCCTACTCCACCAGAAGCTGACAAAGCCACGTGATTCATTGAGCGCATCCAGCACATCTACCAACAGGTTCAGGATATTCTACACAAGTCTAATGCCAAGTACAAGCAGCGCCATGATCAACATCGGGTGCCACATAAGTTTCACGTGGGCGACAAAGTTTGGTTGCATTTTCACAAAGAACGTCTTAAAGGGCCCCATCGAATGCTTCACCCACTCCGTTATGGGCCGTACACCATCACCAAGGTTGTGGGTGACAATGATTTTGAGCTCAACATTCCCCCCTTCCTTGGTCTGCACCCAATATTCAATGTGGCTCTCCTTCGGCCATATTTCTCACCATTATTGGACACCTCAGAGATAGCAGAGTAGTTGACACCAACAGAGCTCAACCCTAACTGCATGCAACAGGCATTCAGTAATCATATTGTGGACACACAGATCAAGGGCACTCGACAACAAAGGATCCAGCTTTATCGAGTCGTCAAAGTAGGGCAGCTCCTGCACCAAGGCAAGTGGCTCACCCGGGGCCAAATTCAACAAAAATTTCCTCATCTGATGGGGGAACTCAATGCAATGGATACCATTTATTTCTTAGGAGGGAGGATTGATCCAGGTGGATATTAGTGGCCACCCAACTATTCCACTGGCTCGAAAAACAATTTTCCACCTTGCCAGTGTTTCGGCAATTTTTCGGGTTCCAAACTTTCGAGGCCATTTTGAGGCCCTAAACGACGTTTTTTGGGGATTTGGGGCCCAAGACACTGTTTATGGCATTGCCCTAAGTCAGTTGATTTTTTTTCTTCTTGGTTAGACCTTTCCAACGGGCTTTCGTTCTCCTAAAACAAAGATCGTATGCAAAGGTTACGACCCCAGGAATTTGATATACTAACTTACCCAAATGGGGCCCACATTAGTTTTGGCGCTTCATCTCCTAAGGTCAGGTTTTTGGATTTCTAGGGTTTTTTTTACATTCATGTTTATTGTAAAAGGCCTTCAAAGCCTCATTGTAACCATCTTCTTGCGAATGAGCAAAGTCATCACATCTCTTCTCAAAGATAAGCCGTCACCATTCCAGCAAGCTTGTTTTTCGCTGCATTTTACAGTTTCAACTTATTTCCTTATTGAATAGAAAACCAGTTCCACTATATCTCTGTTATTTTGTGTCAAGAATATTTTAATAATATGTATTCATTTTGTTCTACTCATAAAATCTGGATCAGAGGGAGGTATTCAATTGTAGCACACGGTTCCCTATAATCTGTAGCAAAATGGAGCTTTTGAGCATAAAAATAGATCTCTAAAAGAGATGGCATCTTGCATGCTACATTCAAATTCACTTCCACAAATATTATGGGTTGAAGAATTTAATTGTGCAACATAGATCCAAAACATATCTCCCCATATATATGTCAAGGATAAGACCCCTTACGAGGCTTGGAGCGGCCTCAAACTGGAAGTGACCACTTATGTATTTTCGGTTCACCTGCATGGGTCAGGATTCCCTCTAAGAAGAGGAAGGCACTTGATCCACATAGCACATAGCGTATCTTTGTTGGATACCCCATCAGTGTGAAGGGATACAGACTCATTGATCTTTCCTCGAACCGGCTCATCATTGAACGTAGTGTCCAATTTGAGGAAAGTGTCTCGCATGTACCTCAACAACTGCATGCAGACACCTTTGTTCTTCCACCTATTAGAGATGATGAGAATGAACATGCTGACTCTTATTTAAATGAGAGTTCTGATTCATAGGATTCAAATGATCTAGATACTGAGTTAGTATAGTCAAATGCAAATTTAGTGCATCCAGAGGTAGAGCAGAGCCAGAGCAGAGGCCCAAGTGGGCCAAGACTACTCTTCAGGATGCAGGGGATCTTGTTGGGGATCCAATTGATACTAGGAGGACTCAATCTGATTTCGAGGAGCCTCCCCTTGCACTCACTTCTACTGAATCGATTCCACCCAAGCATCTTTTCTTGGTTCAGTCTTCAGATCCAAAGTCCTATGGCATGGCTATTGGAAATCTCTTTTGGGAATCCACCATGCAGGAGTAGTACAATTCCCTCCTCGAGAACCAGACCTGGGATCTGGTTACCTTTCCTTTAGGAAGGAAACTTTTCAGGTGCAGATGGGTCTATAGGACCAAGAGCACAGTGGATGGATAGGTTAGTAGATACGAATCCAGGCTAGTTTCCAAAGGATTTCAATAGGTTCATGGCATTGACTATGATGAAACCTTCGCTCCAATAGCGAAGATGGATTCCATACGTTTGACACTTTCCATTGCAACATCCAAGGGATTGGAAGTCCATTAGATGGACGTGAAAAATGCATTTCTTTATGGAGATCTCTCTAAGGAGATATATATGGAGCATCCCTAGGGATTTATGCAGGATTCATCTTTGGTATGTTGACTGAAGAAGTCTCTTTATGGCCTCAATCAGGCCCCAAGGGAATGGTATGCCAATATGGACTCCTACCTGTTGTCATAGAACTTTGTACATTGTAAGTCATACCTGAATTTTTACATGCTAAGGACGGATGAATCACTTCTACTCCTAGTTTTGTATGTTGATGATTTGTTGATCACCGGTTTCTCGACTTCAACAATTTATGTAGTCAAGAGGATTCTGCATGACAGGTTCTTGATGATGGAAATGGGTCAACTACATTTCTTCCTTGGACTCAACATCAGTCAGGATGCATCATGCATCAAACTGTCTCGGGCCAAATATGCATGATATCTCCTTGAGAGATTTCACATGACAGACTGCAAGTCTACCCCGACTCCTTTTGTATCAGGAGTCAGACTTGAGGATGGAGGGGACACTCCACTTATTGAAAACACACTGTACAAACATCTAGTGCAGATCTTTTTGTGTCTCACACACTTCGAACTAGACCCCTCCTATGCAGTTGGAGCAGTCTTCAAATTCATGCATGAGCTACATTGGAAGGATGCAAATCATATCCTTTGATATGTGCATGGCACCATCACCTTTAGGATTCACTATTCAACAGACTCTACATTGGACCTCATTGGGTTCATTGATTATGACTAGGCTGGAGATAACATTGATCACAAGTCCACATACGGTTACTCACTTAGTCTTGGTTTCGGGCCTATTTTTTTGTCAAGCAAGAAGTAGGTTTCTATTGCTCTATGTTTAGTCGAGTTCGAGTATAGAGGGGTAGTTAAAATAACTATTCAAGTTATGTGGCTACAACATTTTCTCACGGAGTTGGGAATTCATTTTCATCGACCGATCGTCATCTGGTGTGACAACCAGAACACTCTAAAGTTCTGTAGAGATCCAATTCAAAGGCAGTCGATGAGGCACATCGAGATCCACATGCACTACATCCGAGACTTAGTACACGAGGGGATCATCGACCTGCAGTTTTGTCCTTCAACAGAACAAACTGCAAACATCTTCACCAAGACCCTCATTGAGAAAAAGCTTCATTCTCTACGCAATCGTCTTGAAGTGAAGGACACAAACATAGTTGTCTAGCAACTGTCAATTATTTTTTTTACATAAATTTTACTTTGAGGAGAATTTTTCCCATTAGGTTTTCCCTCTTTTCTCGTTTATTTCAGTATATCTTTTGTATTTGGGTACCTAACATGGCCTCGTTGTCAGGACCCATTCTTTATTTTCACCATAGTGATGTTCAGAGGGTGTGTTGGAGATACTTGACGTACACCTAAGATTTCTTTTTCCTAAGGTTTTCCCTATGTTTATTAGTCATTATTCAGTCTCCTATATTTTAGGAAGAATATTTCTCTAGGAGAATATTTTCTTCAGTTCACACTTCAGTTTGATCAGTTGAGTGGAGTCTAGATGCCACATTGGGATTACCATCATGCAACATTGGGATTGTCACCAGCTAATGTGCATTTTCCTTGGGATCATCACCAGACTAGCGCATTACTCATGATTCCTTGATCTCCTCCTCACTTCACTATGTTTCAGTCAGTTAACTGAAGACTGAGAGACTAGTTAACTTCGAATAGGTAGCAGTTCACTACCATAACTGCATGAGACACTAGACTAGGTGGCAGTTTACTCCCGTAACTGTTGGTATGTGTCCAGATCACTCTATACCACCACTATGGCGCATTGGCTTCTCCTCTAGTGCGCATTAGTTGAGTTATATAGATTATATCATGTGTAAATTATCATTCATTTTTGGTTAATGAGAATTCTTCCATTTTTTTCTCCTACTTCTCTTTTCTCATATTTTCTCTGCAACTATGTATGTCAATTCTCAGCTAGATCTATTCTGTGCAGGTTCAACACATTTACAATTGCGAACCTCAAATCCAAGCTTGTTGACCGGATTTGTTGCTATAAGATTAGCATGTGAACCAGAGTCAAATAGAGTATCTATCATGGTCTTCTTGATGTGGAAGAGCTTGGTCATCTCCTTCTCTTCCAGGTAATGAAGGATACTTAGATTCACTTCTTTCTGCATAGATGTGCAAACAATCTTGTCATCCACATCAGAGCTACTTTCAATCTGATTGCTTGAATCTTTGGCTAAAAGGTTCTTTTTCTTTCCATCCTCCTTGTGATTCTTTGGGTTTAGATCTGGATGTAGTTTCCAACATTTTTCCTCAGTGTGACCATCAATGTTTCAATGATTGCAATGGTTACTATGGTATTTACTCTGTTCTGTAGTGGTTGTTGTCTTCTTATATTCCCCCCCTTTCCACTTCTTATTCCCCTCCTTGGGAGATTCCTGGTGCTCTTTCTACTTCGAACCACTTGGATACCCCTTATTTTTGCCTATGTTTTCTAGGTAATTTGGTTGTACATAAGTCTCATCCACTATCCTTAGATTGAAGAGCATCACTTCCTTTCGTAGATGACTGTGTAAACCCACCAGATACTTGAGGAGTATATATGGGTTTTTGGGAGAGATACTGAGCATGATGGTCATCTTTCTTAACTCAGTGGTGTAGTCATGTACACTTTGTGCCTGCCTCTACTTGAAGTAGTGCTACGAGATCCATTGGTCCTATACATTCCCGATAGGGTAAAAATTGGAACTTAATGAAGGTTTTGAAGTCCTCCCATCCAATTACTGGTGGATCAACCTCCAACCTAAGTGTTTTCGTATGGATTTCCCACGAGGTTAAATCATGGCTCTCTAACTTCAATTTAGAAAATGGAATCTTCTTCTCTTTACATCTATGGTAAACACTAAAATAAACTTCTAGTTATTGTAATCAATGATTTAGTTTTAATGCATTAATCTCACCTGGATATGGCTTTATGTCCACTTTCACTTCCATATTGAATATAGGGATTATGAAGGGTTCACCCCACTCAAACTCGACTGATCATTTTTGGATTATTTCCGTGACTCTGTCTTCCTGATCTGTTGATTTTCCCTCTTATCTGTTCTCTGAGTTAGATCCTCCATCATCTCTGAATGGTCCAAGATTTCCTTCTAGATCTTCCATGAAGAGGTTCATATTGTGACTGATGTTGACAACTTGTTCTTTCAATCACTCAAATCTCTCTTCTGCTGGATCTCGAGGATTATTATGAAAAGACACGTCTGCCATGGATAGGGTTTCTGCGACTTCTCCTTAAGTTGATTCTTGTATCCTGTAACTTCCCACAAATACCCAAATGAAAAACATGCTCTGATACTAACATGATCTGTAAACTGTAGTGGATATTCCACTAGAATAGTTCATCATAAGAGATCTAATAAAATACTAGAATATTTACTATTAAGGTTAAATTCCTTCACATCACTAGAATATTTAGTTATTAATAAAATAAATAAAACACAAGAAAAATTGAGAATAGTAAACACATTCACACCATCCACAAATAAACACAAGATATGACCTCGGAAACCCAATACGGGAGAAAACCCAGCTAGCAGGTGAGGTTTCTCTGCTCTATTTTCTCTGGTAAATAAATGATGTAAGTACAAAGAAAGAGGCACTCTCTATGGAGTTTCCTTTGACCTGTGGTCTGTATGGATGCTACAAAATATCTCCTCCTCTATTATGTTTATATAATACCACCCTCAGATGTTTTTCTTAGCTATGGAACAAGATACAATGCAAAAGAATGAAACCCCTTCTCCTCTTAGTGGCTCGATATTTAACATAGTCTGATAACCATCTAGGGATAGGATTTTAACTTCCTCAATATTCAATTGTGATAAGGTTTTTTACCTTTTAGAATGTTCTTAGAAAATCCACTACATGACTAGCCCCACATGTCTAAGTAATGGAGGTTGACATGGCATCCATCCACACCATGGTGATCAATATGATAGGTCAACTTGTGGGAGTCATAACTTTCTCATACGAACTCAGATTGGCGAACGGTCTGCACCATTGGAAAGGTATCGACGTGATGCCTCAAAATGGCTCCAAAAGATTTCTGACCATTTTTTAGACCCAAATTTCCAAAATTGGACCAACCGCTAAAATGGTTCTACAAGGTGATTCCTCCAATTTTTCCACCCAAAAGGTAGTGATATAGATGACAAAAAAATATTATGATCCAACCTGGATCATGCTCAGCAAAATTCAAACTGTCACACATGTCTCATGTCACCCACTGCAAAACTATTGGAGTGCGCACAAAAACTGAAATTCACACACAACTTTCATTTGTGCGTGCACGATCTTTACCCAAAACATTGGGTGCCAACACTTGGGAGGATCTTTACCTGAAAAATTGGGTTCCAAAACTTGGGAGGAATTCCAAAATAAAAGTGTACATCTAAAGTTGCATATTGATCTAAGAGACATCAACTCTGGATCAATTTCCATGTTTATGTTTGTTGGTTGTAGGTTGGGCTGTGGTGTGCCTTCCTGTGGTTTTGTTAGTTTTTTGTTGTCTCTAGGTTCCATGTTGAATGAGACTTTTACAATTTAATAATGGTATTTATATAAATTATGTTGATTTTTAAAATTAACTTTGAATATTACAAAAAACATGAAATTAATATAGTTTATGAAATGAAAAGAAAAACAATATTAAATGAGAATAAATACTTGGCTTCCCTTAGATATGACCTTAGGATCCTTAGGACACTTTGTCATCAATATTCAAGTGTTCAATTGGCTCAGTGCTTTCACAAATGCATGGCACAATGGTGGAATCTGAAAAAAAAAATCTTGAGGCCCTATCCATAGGGCCCAATAGGAACACATGTGCATTCCTAGATCATGTGCATGTTCCTAGGAACATGTGCACATTTTTAAGAGAGTGATTGTGTTCCTAATGAGGAGCCTATGTGGCATCCTCGATGATGGTTCAGAGTTTGTAAAGCATGTCACGTCATAAACACGATTCATGTCAGAACATGGTTCGTTAGTGAGTGTGTTCATGCTCACCACGTTGCTATCTTTTTGTCCATCAACTTCATGCACATTCCCATATCCTCTTGAAAGAAATTGAATATTGCTTCTCCATAATAACCATAAACCAGTTTAGCACTCCTATTGCATTGAGAAGCTTTGGCCTAGTACAACTCATATCTTACATCAAGCTTATATCAAACTTTTGATAAGTTTTCATCTAGTACAACTAATAGCTTACATCAATCTTTTGATCACACTTTAAAGTTGAATTCAACTATTCTAATAAATCTTAGATTCCATTATTTGTAATGGCTAATCAACTTAATGATCCTCAACATCCAATCTCACAATAATTCCTCTTGAACTTATTTTAGCAAGATCCAAGTGGCCTCCAATTCCACTAAGCTTAAAAAATTCACACTTGAAAAATAATCCATTTTGTAAGCTCAACATATCTACTCATAATGGTTATCTACTCATCACAAAACACCTCTCACCTATATCCTTATAGGTCATTCAAATATCACACACACTTAGGTTTCCACCCTTGGAAATGAAAAACCAATGTAAAGAACTCAAGAATCTCCTCACCCTTATTCAAATATCACTAGAAATTAACATTTCTTTTGGGCGTTGGCTAAAAGTTCTACTTTATGGGATTTCTGTTGAATAAAATAGTTAATTTCTATTGTTTAAATTGCATTTCTGAATGTATAAATGGAATCAGCCTGGAAAACCCATGACACACTTGAATTATACAAACTTAGTCACTCAAATCTGCAGATCCAACCATTCCTCACCGGATTTGAGCAAAATCAAACAAAAAATCACCTAAAAACTCCTCCAAAAAAATAAAACTTTTAGACTAGGCTTTTCTTTCCACCCTATGATAAGAAATGATAAACTAATCTAAAGAGCGTTAGAAAATCCCCGGTGTATTTATTTTCACACTTACAAGCCTCAGTTAAGTGCTTCCCGATTTTGATGGGAAGTCGGAGCCTGATCCCTTTATCCTATTACAACTTCATCCGGATTTAAATTGCTCTCATTTGGCTTTTAGATTTGCTGTTAACTATTCGATAAGTCCTATGTAGAAGGTGCCCTCCGGTGCGGATTTAAGATCCCCAAGGCACATGTAACGCATTCTCTTTTATTTAGATGCACAGACACTAATTGACTTAATTTGCGTAAGCAGTCTGCTATAGAGTAAAATCCCCGGGCAGTTAAAAAATGCCCTGCTTAGTATAAAAAAAAACGGAACTGATCCAGTAAAAACTTCAAGTCTAGAAAAATATCTGGGCATAATAAATAATTGAGGTAGTGAAAATCAGCAAGCAATATACAGCCTTCTGCATTGAATGCTGCGACAGAGGGTATATTCAATGCTGAGGTAGATGGTATATACAACTGTTGTTGCAGTTAAGGAGATCCATAGCTTATATTACTTACCCTGAAAATCAGACATTGTAACTAATAATATTTGCTACAATAAAATAATTTGATGGGTCATTATCCAGTTAATCTCATTAATGATTAAGAATCATGAGAGGAAGGTAATCCATATAATCTTAATTTTCAATTCAGTGTGTTAAATTCACTGTGATGACAAAAAATATTCTAAACATATTAAATCATGTACATAAAAACTCTCTTTATTATTAAAAGATAGGGATCATTAAATCTTGCTATTGTGACTATTGTCAAAAAGTATATGTCTATTCACCTACAAATGTAAGGTAAAAATAACGCTCCATTTACAAAATTTGATTTTTCACTGTCTACTCTTTTTCCTCCATCTAGATAATTTGATTTTTCACAATCTACTCTTTATCAATGTGGTTATAGTGCTCATTCAATTACATGGGTATTTTTCCTTTAATTTTATATGCAACATACTAGTTAGTTCACTGAAGTTGCTGCAACAATGATACCAACTACATTAAAACCATCATAAATATCATATAAAATTTAAAATAAAAATAAGTCTCCATCCCCAGAATTTGTTAAGGCCAGTCGTACAAATTAAAATTTTATTCAATGGCCACCGACAGTCGGTCATGCGAGACAACTTTCATTGGAATGCGATGTCTGGTAGACAACCAAGAAGTTCTCCATTCTCCATCCCCAACCGGAAGTACGTGAGACTTTCAAAGGAGGCCACTGGTTTATTCGTACGCAGACCGTAGTTAAGGACATCTCTTCATGATTTTCACGTACTTGACGGGCAGGCAACTTTGCGAAATTCCAGCAGCATTCCTGACCTCCCCAAAGTGGGTCATCTGGATCTGCAGAGACATAGCCATCCCTGTGGAAATCTCTCTTCATCGGAGGAAGCCCGCGCCAATATGGATCAGAGTTCACCCAGTAGTTCCCGGCTTCCTGCAATATTCATTTCAACAATTATATCATTTTCCTTCCTTCTTTGGCACGACGAACACAAATTCATTCCCATGCACGCTTTCAGTACCAAATCTTGGTGTCGCACGGCGAACAAAAAATCATTTTTATGCATAAGTACCAAAAGAGTAAAATCTTGTTGTCCCCAACTTTGTCCATGGAGACTATAGAAAACTTTATGGATAGTACTAAGCATCTTTTTTTTTTTTTTTTTTTTTTT
>ML783134.1:1048797-1061236 GCA_009831015.1 Picea engelmannii | reverse complement strand
TCTCACTCTCTCTCCCCACCCCTCTTTTTCTCTTTCTCATTCTACCTCCCTCTCTATCTCTGTCCATCTCACTCTCGAACTCTCTTTTGCTCTTCCTGGATCTCTCTCTTCCTCCCCTTCTTTATATACCCCCCCTCTCTCTACCCTGTCCCTCAATCTCTCCATCCCAATCTCAAGCTCTTTTTTACTATTAGTACCAAATAGTAAAATTTCAAAACATAAACACAAAAAAATTGAGACGTCGCAACGTGATGAAGATATCCATGTCATCATAATGTGGATAGTAACGTTGCAATCTGATGAACATCAACAGATGTCGCAATGTGTCGCACATCGCCCCGTCGTCGCAATGTGATGAAAATTTCCTCACGTTGCAATGTGATGAACATATCCCAGCGTCGCAATGTGAATTTTTTTTACAAACATCGTAATGTGTCGAACATAGTAACGTTGCAATCAAAAAACATAGCAACATCGCAATGTGATGAACATAGCCCTATCATCACAATGTGACAAACATAAACAAACTTCGAAATGTGACGAACATAAACAAATGTCACAATGTGACGAACATAGCCCTATTATTACAATGTGATGAACATATCCTCATGTTCCAATGTGATACACATATATTGATGTTTCATTGTGACGAACATTTCCATACATCGCAATGTGTCATGTATAACCCTATCATCGCAATGTGGAAAAAATTGCCTCGCGTTGCAATGTGACACACATATCTTGAGGTCACAATGTGCAAAACATTTCTAAAAGTTGCAATGTGTTGAAGATAACAACGTTGCAATCTACCAAACATAGTAAAGTCACAATGTGACAACTATAGCCATGTCATCGCAATGTGACAAACATAAATGGACATAACAATGTGGCAAACAATTCCCTCTTGTCATACTATGAAAAACATATCCTCACGTTCCAATGTGATGCACATATCTTGACATCATATTGTGACATATATTTCCAAATGTTTCAATGGGACAAACACAACCCATTGTGACAGTGTGATGTACACAACTAAATGTGGTAATGTGACACACATAGACCAACATTGCAATGAGATGAACATTTTCCAACATCGCAATGTGATGAAAATAACCCACTGTCGGACTGTGACAAACCTATTCCAATGCCATAATGTGACAAACAATAAACCTTCATCATTATTTAATGACCATAACCTTACGATGTCATGTGACGAACAAAAGTTGATGTCGCAATATGATGAAAAATACCTAATTTCACAATGTGATGAACAAAACATGATTAAGACTACAATGCAATAGTTCCATAGTAAACTATGGTTAAACATAATCAACATGGCCCACCATAATCATATCTACATGGTCAACGAAGGTCAACCATGGGAATGATCGACCATAATAAACCTCGATCAACAATAGTCAATCATGGTCATGATCAACCATAGTAAACCATGGTGAAGGACAACCACGATCAACCATAGTCAACCTTTCCTTTGCAAATTCAACCAAGGTCTACCAAAGTTAATTTAAATAGGAATAAACCTACTGGAAATGGGCACATTTAATGATCTTTTAATTATAAATTCTCATCTTATGGCTAGTAATTGAAGATGTTGACATATTCTTTGTCATCCTTCCAAATCAATGGATGAGATTTAATATTGATAACTTCCTCGCATTTATCAATGCATCCATTTATCTATTGACTTTTTCACATTTACTTACTCATGTTAAGGAATTAGTGTACGACCATCTAATTTCCATGTTTAGATTATTATCTAGGATTAATATGTATACAACCACATTTGGGTGATTAGCATACACTAGATCAATCTCCTCATTGCCACATATTGCATGTATCATATTGCAAGGCATGCATTCGTTTTTATGGGAGGTGAACAATGGTGTTTCAATTAAGAGTATCAATTAACAATTGTCATTTTAATTAACAGGTAGGGTTGATAGTCAACGTTTAAAAGCTCAATGCTTGGTGATAGTGGGATTAACCTGACATTTAGCGTTTTAGGATTAATCTTTGGATATAGACACAATTTTCTTTTATAAAAACCCAACCCTTAGCACTATGGTTGTTGCTCCATTTCAAAATGTTAAACATTGTGAGAGGAAATTCAGAGACTTTGAGGGCATATGGATGGGAGGTTTGGGCCTAGAAATTGATATGTTGCAAGAAACTCTCTCTCACCAACTCATGGTTCAAGTAAGAGATGGCATTAATACTCTATTAATGTTTTAATGTATTAATATTTTAGTAATGTATTTATTAAAAATGTATTAATACATTAATGATCTATTATTAACATCATTAAGGTCAATGTGTTACTACTTTATTAATGCATTATTTATGAGTGTATTAATGCTTTATTAATGTTTTAATTTATTTATTAATGCATATTATGTATTAAATGTTTGAAATGTATTTTTACTGTAATATTTTTTATTAATCTATTACTTTATTAAGATTGGAGGCAAGTGTAGGGGGGATTCTCTTCAAAACCGAAGGAAAAAGAATCTCGGATTTCTATTGGAATCTAGGGAATGAAAACAACAATAAAGTTGAAGCTTATTCCCTTCTAAAAGGTATTCAATTGGAAAGACATCGAAAAATTCAAACTCTGAACATAGTAGGAGACTCGAAGATGATCATCAGGATGATGATCCTGGGATCCGATCCAAAACATATGAGTCTAAAAATGTTCATTGATAGAATCCGCCTCTTCTCTAGGACCTTGAAGGTAAATTTTTATCATGTTCTTAGAGGTAATAACGCCAAGGCTGATAAAATGGCCAATTTGGCCATAGGAAAGCCACCCATAACCTAGGAGTGGATGATGAGGAGTGTATATCCCCCCCCTCCCCCCCTAATGATCGTTGTAACCAATACAACTAGGGACCTCTTTGCATTGGGGCTTTCAGGTGGCAAGCATAGAATTCACATGTGAACCACCACATGGAGAAGGCTGAAGGAAGGAGTTATGGAACTAAAGGTGATAAAATGAGTTGACGGAAGATGATACACCCATTCCATCATGGTGAGGGGTGGTAATTTCAGTCACACAGATGAACTCATGGGTAGTAGGAAGAATGAATATCTGGATCAGATGGGCCAAGCATGTAGAAGGCATGACACAACATGGATACAATTGGCTGACGAAAACTCCAGACCCTTTTTTGGGTTTGCACATGATCAAAGTAAAATAATCCAGGTAAGACAAGTACTTTTGAGGTATTCTCATCATTACTTATTGTTTCTTTTTATGAATTGGGTCTATCTCTATCTATTTGATTTTGTTATGAATTCACCATTGTTTGTGGTTTGGGGGGTTATAAATCAGTTCTCTTTGTATTCCTCCCAAGTATTGTTGTCTCCTCGAGCTCTCCCTGGGTTATCTTTGGATTGTTTTCTCCACTTTTTCCTTGATTTTTCTCTTGTGCTTCGTCCATAATCCCCTTAGTGGATGCCCCTTTCTCTCCTACCCTTTCCATTCACATGATATTTGATTTCCCTTTCCCTCTCAAGCTTTGGTGTGCCCCCTCTCACCCCACTCTTCTAAAGTGTCTCCTTCATGTTCATAGCATGGATAACATGCATAATTCTCTCAAGGCACCAAGGACCACGAACCCTATGGAATATGTTGTAGGGAAAGGATGACAGGATTTAGACAAGGAATGTTATGGGTGCCAACAAATGAAAATTCATTTGGGAGCAATCAACTCCACGATGAATTTTGAGTTGGAAACTCTCTCGCAACATCGTCACCTCATTGAAATATTGTAGGACGAAGTCTTCTCCCAACGTAGACAAATTGAGGAGCAATGCAGTCAAATGGAGAACCTGCAAGGACATCTGGATCAAATGGAGAACAACACTAGGCAATCCACTACCCCCGAAAACAATCAGGAAGCTTCAAGAAATATGTCAACAACCACCGTGAATCAAGTACCCGACCTCAATGAGCTAGCAATGGATGCAAGCTGGGAGCATCACGATCATCTGGAGGTCAAAAAGGAACCGAGTAGCTGATACTTTTAATATTTAAGAGTTATGTTTTGTCTTACAATATGCATAAACATAGTTTATTATAGACTGTATACCACAAAATACACCAATAATGTCAAATATAGGATAGTTGGCAAGTATGTGGACATAAATTTTGTAGCAACAATTTCAAATCTCAAAGAAGTTGAATTTCAAAGGCCCAACAATGCCTTTTTTTATACTTTAGTGGATTTATCCACACCTTTTTAACACAAAATTCTCCAATTCTTATAAAAAAAATAATATTACTTTATTAATGTATCAATTTATTAATACTATGTACATTATACATTAATGTTAATTAATACTTTAATAATGCATTTATTAAAAATGTATTAATGTATTAATAATTTAATAGGTTACATTAATGTATTAGTACTTTATTTTATACATTACATTATTATTGTATCAATGAATTAATAAGTTATACACTAATGTAAAATAATACTTTAATTTATACATTTTTATTATATAGTACATTAATATATTATTACATAAATGTGATAGTAAATTAATACATTAATTTTGTATTAATACATTAATTATGTCGTAATACATTAATGATAATCCTCAAAGGGTGTCATTTTCCAAACTAATTTCCATACAATAGAAAAGTAGGTACTTAAAAAAATCCAAAATTCAATTCATAAATTCATACCATTGCATGATACTTTTTTAAATATCCTATGAACCAATTATGTGAACCTTCCCCAAATTATCTCCTCCTCAACACCAAACACCCCTCGTTCTTAACTATCATCCTTTCCCAAACATCCCTCACACTTCGAGATTTACGTAAACCAATTTAGAATGCTATAATGTATATATTCTCAAATACCCAAAATCCCCACCCCACTCATGACTTAGGGAATGGAGTAATATATGCATGAGAAATTATGCTCTACCGGACTCATTAAAACATTCATAAATTTTACATACAATAAGAATAAAAACAACAATCGTTATCTATAGTTTATCTTTTCAATATCGGTTATTATCCTCCACCAAAAAAATGGTGTTTATAACAATGTTCATATAATTCCACGGGTATTGCGAGAAAAAGTTAAACTCTTTCTAGAGTTTTATATGGGGAAAAAGAAACGACTCTCAAAATTCAATGAAGTTGTCACGAAAAAAACAACACCAATCATGCAAATTAAAATTTTGTTCAATCATCGCCAACAATCGCTCCTTCTTAATTTCTTTTAATGGAATGTGATGTCTCGTATACAACCAAGAGATTCTCCATTCTCCATCTCTACCAGAAAGTATGTGAAACCTTCATAGGGTTCACTCAGTGTCTGATCTACAACGCGCAGACAAACTCTATGTAGGGCAGTAGCAAATAATGTGTGTTAAAAAAACTTGTTGCTGAACTCTCACGACTTACTGCATAGTTGTTACAATGCACAAAAGACTATGTGTTGTGACTAAACACTTAATAAACAATTTCTTGTCATGAAATCAACACTGTGTTATTCTTTAACACATAAACTCATAAACAAAACAGAAACTCATAAATACATCAACACACAGATGACTTAATATATTATGAACTTCGACGCTACACGCAGTTACATAATACAATACTGTGACAAACTTTGGCTCCAACAACTTCTAAAAAACTTCTGCAAACTTGCTAAAACATAGATCTTGAGATCTCAGAATTATTGACTCCTTACCATTGTTGTTTCTCTCTATCGACTCTATTCTCTCTGTTCTCTATATCTATCGACTACTTACATACACAAATATATAAGGACTGAGAATAAGACCAAAAACTTCCTATAGAAGAGAAATGACCCAAACATTTATGATGACAATAAATTTCATGACTCTCATATGCATAACAGAGCTCGAGAAAGACAAGGATCGACTCATTAAATAAAATCCTTCTAACACTCTTGGTTGACGTGTCTGACTAACTAAACATCTTTTATTTCTATGATAGATAGAGTCTGCATAAGCATGAATCTCACTACTTGTAATCAATATTTCCAACACTCCCCCTTAATTTTAAGTAGGTGAGTTTACAAAATACTAAATTTTACATCAAAAAATTGAATTGACATGATCTATTAAACATTTGTGACTACGCTGACTCCTAGACAACTGCGCAATTTTTGAACTGCATCTCTTTCCAAAGATTTTGTAAATATATCTGCAACTTGTTCTTTAGACCTGCAAATTTCTAAACATATTTCTTTGTTATTCACTAATTCTCTGATAAAATGATACCTTGTATCAATGTGCTTGGTTTTCTTATGAAACACGTGATTCTTTGATAACATGATGGAAAAATGATTGTCACGAAACACTATAGTTGGTTCCTGTGTTCCTCCAACAAATATTTTAACATTCTTCTCATCCAAACTGCTTGACAAGTTGCGCTTGTAGCTGTGATATACTAAACTTAAGTTGAAAAAAGACTCACAATGGGTTGCATCCTTGATTCCCATGATACTATACCTATTCCAAAATGAAATGTGTACTGAGAGGTACTTTTCTTGTCATCTATGCTTCCTCCACAATCATTGTTAGTGTATCCAATAATTCTGAAAACTTCTGAAGTATAATACATAATGCCAAAATCTTTTGTTCCATTCACATATCTGATAATTGTTTTTCCTGCCTTCCAATATGATTCTTTTGGAGTTTCCACAAACCTTGAAATCAAGCTCACTCCATACATAATATTAGACCTTGTTGTTGTCAGATGCATAAGACTTCCTACCAATCTTTTAAACATAGTGGGATCCACCTTGGACCCTTCATCTTCCTTGCTTAACTTCAATCATGTTATGACTGGTGTTGGGGTTCCTTTGGAATTTATCATATTGAATCTTTTCAATATTTCATGCGCATACTTAGATTGTGAAATAAATATACCAGCTTTGGACTGATGAACCTCAATACCTAGAAAATATCTCATAAGCCATAAATCAGTCATTTCAAATTCATCCTTCATGACTGACTTAAATTCTTCTATGCCAAAATCACATGTAAAAATCAAATCGTCTACATATAAGTAAACATATAGAATGTTACCTTGTTGATTTTCTTTGATGTACAATGTTGGTTCACATTCACTTCTTTGAAATGCATTCTATGTGATAGGAATCTATGCGACTGTGCCAAGCTCTGGGAGATTTCTTTAACCCATATAGTGTTTTCTTCAACTTGTATACTTTGTTCTCTTGTCCTAGAATCTCATAGCCTTATGGTTGTTCCACATATACTTCTTCTTCTAAATGTCCATTCAAGAAAGTTGACTTTACATCCATTTGGTAAACATGCTACTTGTTTTGCGCAACAATGGCTTACACAGTTCTAACTGTGTCCATGCTCGCAACTGGCACAAATGTTTCAATGAAATCAGTTCCAGATTGTTGTGTAAAACCTCTTGCAACTAACATTTCCTTGTGCTTCTGCACATTTCCTTGTGCATCTTGTTTGGTTTTATGAATCCATTTGACACTTATCAAATCATTGTCTTTAGGTACATCGACCAACTTCCATGTTTGATTATTTTCTATCATTTAATTTCTTCATCCATGGATTGTGCCCAAATATCATCTTTTACAACTTCCTCAAAGGTTAATGGATCATCTATTTGTGAAAATAGAGAAAAAACTAAAAATGAATTTGTTATGTCATCATTATAGATGTCGCACATACTTCTTGTCTTTCTTTGTAAAAAAATTTCTAATGTTGGATCTAGATATGTAGAACTACTTGTATTGTATGTTGGAGTTTGTTGCGCTCTAGGTGTGGACTGCACACCTGCAGTTCTTACAAGAATAGTTTGTTCTAGGATTTGTGTCATAGTTCCAAGTGTAGAAGGAACTACACATTGGCTTGTACATGGTGTTTGAACAACTTCATCCTCTATTTCATCATGTCCAATATCATCTATAATTCTAACTGTCCTTTCTTTGCTTCCATCCGATGCTTCATTCTCCACAAATTAAACATCACAACTAATTGTGACTTTCCTTGCAATAGGATCATATAGTTTGCATGCTTTTTTATCTTCAGGGTATCCAACATATATACATTTATATCCTTTGTTATCTAACTTCTTTCCCATTCATCTAGAACATGTGCATATGCGACACAACCAAAAACTTTTAAGTGCACCACATTATGCTTCATTCCTATGCAAGATTCTTTATGAACTTTTTTTTTCACACTCTTTGTCAAACATGTTTTCATGATGTATATTGTAGTTGATACTGCCTCAACCCAATACTCATTTGAAAAATGTTTGTCTTCCAACATACTGCGCACCATTTCCATGATGATTTGATCCTTCCTCTCTGCGACACCATTCTGTTGTGGTGTATACCGCACAATGAATTTCTTGTAAATACCATGAACTTCACAAAAGTTATGAAACTCTCTTCAAACATATTCACCACCTCTGTTAGTTCTTATAACCTTGATGTAATAACCACTCTGCTTATCTACAAGTGATTTGAACTGTTGAAAACAACCCAATGCATCAGATTTATGTTTTAGGAATTAAATCCATGTCTTTCTTGAGAAATCATCAATGAATGTTAGAAATTATGTACTTCCTCCAATAGATAATTTTTTCATTGGTCCATAAATATATGAATGTACTATTTCCAATGGATCTTTTGCTTTGTATGAGTTTCCAACTAGAAATGACTCTCAATGTTTCTTTCCAAAGATCCATGCTTCACATATTCTTTCTGGTCTTTCAATTGATGGAAAACATTTCACCATGTCCTTTGTATGTAACAGCTTCAGACCTCCAAAGTTTAAATCTCCAAATAATAAATGCCATAGCCAATAATCATCCTGCACTTCAGATTGGAATGTTGTCTGCATCTATGTTCCATTGTCTTCTTCTTTCTTGAAACTTGATGCACTAACCTTTCCTTCCTTAGAACTGCACGCACATACTGCGCATATTTTTCTTTACCGATAGCTGGCACTGTTTTTCTCTTTATGATTGGCTTCAGTCTCAATGGAAACATTCTATTACTTCTCATCTTAATTTTTGTAATAAGATGGTTGCTTGGATATCTGTCCATAATCACATAGTGATTATCTTCCATGTAGATTTTGTATCCTTTATGTAACAACTATCATGTGCTCATCAAATTATGCTTTAGAATGGAAACATAATACACATCAAGCATAACATTTTGTTCTCCTTGTTTAGTTAAAATGTTAATACTTCCTTCTCCTAAGACAAGACTTGGATATTTTTTCCAAGTGTAACTTTAGTTTGGAATGACTTACCTAAATTAGAAAACAACTCTAAGTTTCCTGACATATGGTCACTGCATCCTGAATGTAGATACCATATGTCACAAGGACTTTCTTGAGAAACATTGCATTCAATTGGTGATACTATAGGAATTGCTTCAACGTGCACCATAAACATAGGAATAGAGGGAGTATTTGTGTTGTGTGATTAATCATGACCTTTCTTATTCTAAGTATATTGTCTCTTCCTGCACTCATATGCATAATGTCCATACTTTTTATAGTAATGGCACTGAATCTTTGAATTATCGAATTTTTGATTACTTGGATGACTAGTATTTGGGTTTTGATCTCGTCCACCAATGTTTCCAGGACTGCTACCGCATCCACCTCTAGTAGAACTTCTTATTCTACCTCTAGATTTATCTCTCCCCCTTCCTCTTTCGTTACTTATAGATGAATGCACAGAAAATTCATTTACTAATGACATGTTTGACCTATTTAATATGTGTTCATGATTAATGAGGGAATCTTGCAGTTCATCTAGGATAAACTAACTCAGTTCTTTGCTCTCTTCCAGATTCATAACAAGGGTATCAAATTTAGGAGGAAGACTCCTAAGTACCTTCTCAACAAACTTTCTATCCTCTATGGTTTCTTTATGAGACTTAATCTTATTTATCATGCCAATAACATATGTATAAAATGAATCTATTGAATATGTATCTTTCATTGACAGAGTTAAAAATCTCTTCTAAGAATTTGTAGTTTTGAAATCTTGACTTTGTCTATACCTTGATAAGAGGTTTGAAGTATGTCCCATGCTTCCTTGGATTGCTTTGTTGATGCAACTCTTGGGAGTATTGTTTCATGCATGGCTTGATGAATGTAAAACATCACCTTTCCATCCTTCTTCTTTTGATCTTTCAAGACATCCTTCTTAGCTTGTGTGAGAGCATTATACGATGCCTAATTTGTTGGTTCCACATAGCCATTCTTGAATATTTCCCATACATCTTGTCCTTGAAATAATTCCTTCATGGTCAAGGAACATAACTCATAATGTTTTCCTATAAAATTGGGAGGTTGCATATTTGAAGTAGAAGCCATGATTTCACTTTTCAACAAAGCTGTTGCTTTGAAACACTTCTCTGATAGAACCTGATCTGATACTAGATCTATGATCTACAGCGCACAGAAAAAATCTGTGCAGGGCAGTTGAAAATATTGCATGCTACAAAAATTTGCTGTTGAACTCTCACGATTTACCACGCAGTTGTAATACTGCAAAAAACACAGCACGCTGTGACTAAGCACTTAATAAAAAATTTATTGTCACGAAATCAACACTGTGTTATTATTTAACACATAAACTCATAAACACAATAAAAACTCATAAATACATCGACACACATATGAATTGATATATTATGAACTTTAGCGTTGCACGTGGTTACATACTACAATACTATGACAAGCTTCAACTCCAACAACCTTTGAACAACTTCTGCAAAATTTCTAAAACACAAACCTTGAATTAGCGTACTTCTTGACTCCTTACACTTGTTGTTGCTTTATATCAACTCTATTCTCTCTATTCTCTATATCTATCGACTACTTAAAGAATCATATATATAAGGACTGAGACTAAGACAAAAAACTTCCTGTAGAAGAAAACCGAATCAAACATTTAAGAAGACAATAAATTTTGACTGACTCTCATCTACATAATAGATGTAGAGAAATATAAGGATCGAATTATTAAATAAACTCCTCCTAACACTCTTGGTTGACATTTCTGACTGACTAAATGTCTCTGATTTCTGTGACAGACAGACTCTGTGTATGCGTGAAGCTCACAACTTGTAATTACTATTTCCAACACTCAGGAGGATGCCATTGGTTTATTCATACAAAAACCGTTATGAAATTATCTCCATGCTTTTCACATACTTTGGTAGGAAGATTTGTGAAAGTCAAGCCACATTCATGACCTCCTCATAGTGGGTCCTTTGGATCTGCAGAGATATAGCCATCCCTATGCAATTAGTATCTCCACATTAGATGAAGACTAGTCCAATATTGATCACAATTCATTCCTTCGATTTCAAAATTGTCGATTTTTTGTGTTCTCAAAAAATATTTTGGTGGCACACGCTATTTATAATATCTCTTCCATATCGGCCTACCATTTTGGACCATAAATGCGATGATTATGAGCATATATAATATAGTATTATTAGTGTATGCAATTATATTCACACAATAATAAGATATGACTACAATTTAATAGTTTCATTAGAAAATAACACATGAAACCATCTCGATAAATTATTACTCTCTAGGGTTCCTTCTTCCATACTTTTTCCATACTTTTAATTAGGGTTTCTTATAAATTCAAGAGTAGTAACCTCCATCTCTATCCACTTTCTCTTAACTTTTCCTCTCTCTCTCACCCCCTCTCTTTCTTTGTTGCTCGCTCGATCCTTCCCTTGCTCTCCCCCTCTTTCTTCTCTCTCTTACCTCACTCTCCCTCCCCTCTCTATCTTTCATCTACCCCCTCTCCCCCTCACATTGTATCCCCCCCACTCTCTTTCTCTCCCTCTCTCCCTCTCTCTCATTCTACCCCTCTCCTCCCTATATGTTTCCCTCTCCACCTAACATCTCTCTCTCAATTTCTCACTTTCTCACTCACTTTATCTCTCTTCCCTATCTCCCTCTCTCCTCTTTCCATCTATATTTCCCCACATCTTCCCCCATATTTCTCTCTTTACCTCCCTCTATTTATCTCTATCCTCCTCGCTCCCTTACCCACCCACTACCACTCTCTCTCTCACTCCCTTTGTCTTCCCCTCCCTACGTTTATCTCTCTCTCTCATCATATCCCTCCCCTCCCCTTCCCTCTCTCTCCCTTCCCCTCTCCCCAACCCGTCTCTCTTTACCTCTCTCTCCATGTTTCCTCCCATGCATATCTCTCACTTTCTCCCTCTACCCCCTCCCTCTCTCTAACCCTCTCTCTATATCCATCTTTCTCGCTCGATCTATTTCACCCCTTTCCCCTCTCTCCCTCTCTCCTCATGTCCCTCTCTCTCTATCCCATAATCTCCCCCCACTCTCTTTCTTTACCTATCACTCCCTC
>ML783134.1:995710-1009340 GCA_009831015.1 Picea engelmannii | reverse complement strand
TGATTTCAACCACTAACTTCCTCACTATTATAAAGACATCTGTTTACATGTTTATTTTTTTACTTTTACTTAATCATATTTAAAATTTACTATGATGGCTAGCTGATTGCCACCTCTGAGTGATTAACGTTTCATTTTCTAAAAAGCCCAAGTTTACCAACCACGATTTTTACTCCAACTATTATTTACTGGGCGGGATTTTCCTGCCTGGAGCTCTTACCGCGTCTGTTATTTAATGCACAGGGTTCTGCGGTTATTTAATGCCCAAGACTCAGTTATTTCGACGTTCACTAACCACGAGTGACTTGTGGCTGTGCTAGTTTTAACAAGGTCGAGGTAGCCTTCAATTCCAATAAGCATAAAGAATACAATCTTGAAAAATAATCTATTTTGTAAGATCATACATAATCATATATATGCTCCTCTTTTCATATCTCCATAATAACCTATGATCCAATATGGAATTTTTGTGAATTATTACTTACTCATCACAAAACACTTCTCCACTCAAATATTACTCACATTTTCCCTTGTACTTTACTCAAATATCACTCACACTTAACACTTAGGTTTCTACCCTAAGAAAAAAAAAAAAAAAACAATATAAAGAACTCAAGAATCCCCTCACCCTTATACTTATACTTCATTTAAATATCTCACACAATCAACACTTAGGTTTCTATGATAGGAAATGACAAACCAATGTAAAGAACTTTAGAGAATCCCTCGTGGATTTATTTTCAAACACAAAGCCCACATATCTACCTCGTGTTAAGTGCTTCCCGATTTTTATGGGAGGTTGGAGCATGATCCCACTCGCCTATGACAACTTTATGCGTATTAAAATTGCACTCATGCTTCTTTTAGCTGTTTTAAGTATTTGGCTCATGTGGCTGTTAGAAGGTCCTTTCCGGTGCGGTTTTAAGATCCCCAAGGGACATGGAACACATTCTTTTTATTTAGATGCACGGAGACTAAATGTCATTATTTGCGTAAGCAGTCTGCTATATACGATCGTAAATATCATATAAAATGTAAACTAAAAATAACTCCAACTCCAGAATTTGATTTTTCGCAATCTAGTCTTTATTAATGTGGTTATAGTGCTCATTCAATTACATGGGTAATTTTCCTTTAATTTTATATGCAACATAAGAGTTAGCTCACTGATGTTGTTGCAACAGCTATACCAACTACATTAAGACTATCATATAAAACGTAAAACAAAAAAATGTGTCTCCAGACTTTGTAAAATAAAAAGAATGTGTCAAAGTGGTGGCACAGTCGAACGCATGGAAACCAGGATCCGGAATGTCCATCGCTTAAGAGAAGATTCGATCTTGGGGTTGGGTAAGAGATCCATACTGTCAAGCGGGATGATCAAATTCTTAAGGGCGAGCGATTACCATTTACTTTATCAAGTTGCAGACTTGGACAACCAAAGAATAGTTACAAATCAGTGGAGAGTGGTGGGGGAGATGGGATTGGTCAGAATAGAGGCAGAAGAATGGGAGGACTTTTGCAAATCCCTGATCCATGAAGGAATCTTTCTTACAGATAATCCAAATGAGTTAGTCTAGATAGGGAGCATTTCCTCGGGGGTTATTTTAGCAAAAAATGCTTACGACGCTATAGCCATAAAGATATGGACATGAAGTACTTATTGGTGGCACAATTCATTATGGAAACTAGAGTTGCCTCACAAACTCAAACTATACACTTGGTCCTTGATGGAGAACAAAATACTTACTCGATAGAATCTGCAAAGAAGAGGGCGTCAGGGTTCACGCATTAGTTCCCTTTGCAAACGAAATTCATACTCGACCCAACACTTGATGATAGATTGTAAATTTACCCAACATGTTTGGACAAAGATGCTCACAGCTATTAAGATAAAAGTTGGTTGGACAGGATGGAACATGCATAATCTCTTCAAGGATTGGTGTCACAAACACTCTGTTTGGTACATGTTTCTGTCCATTATATGTTGCCATATGTGGATGGAAAGGAATATAGTAGTGTTCGAGAATGGACAACCTTCTATAAATTCGACAATTCACATAATTATAGTCGGCTAGTTGGGGAGTAAAAAGAAGAATCTATGAACTTCAACAAAAACCAAACCGCCTCCAATGTTATTTTTGACTAGACGTGGTTTGATGGGGCAATTCAAAGGAATGTGAAGATTAGCGGAACAAAGGGTGTAATTAGGGTAAACAACAAAACAAAATACAGATGGATGTTGAACTGTGGTCTCGACACTAACAATTAGAGAAAAAAAATTAGGAGTGTGAGCATTGCTTTCTTTGGCCAATCTCTTACATATTTTTGATCTACAGGTGGTTGGTGAATCAAACATAGTAATAGACTCGTTGAACCGAATAAGTGACATTCTGATACTGGGATTGACCTTCTGGAAAGATTGGATTGTGGGCCTCATTTTGAATTTCACGGATTTAAACTTCATACAAACCTATAGAGAATTCAAGAGGGATGTTGATGAGCTCTCAAAACATTCTTTGGATTTATAGGAAGGAAGACTAAAATACACACAGATGGAAGATGGACATGAAGGTCCACTTTCGTATCTATCTCTATATTGATGATTTTATGCAGGCTACGTTTTTTAGATTTCAGTTTCCAATTGGTCATTGGTTCTTTGTGATGTTGTTGGGATAGACCAGACTTCTTTATAGGCAGTAGGTGTATTTCCCCATTGATGGACGCCAAAGAGTTTTTTCGCCCCCACATGTTTTTCCTCTAGAGCTATTAGAACTAGCAGTAATTTTGTCCTTTGGGACGGTTAGATCAAGCCATGTATTTTTTTTTTGTCTTTTATAGAAGGACTTTATATGTGTGTGTGCAATTTTTAATGTGAAAAATGAAAAAAAAGAAAAGAAAAAAAGATCACTATAAAAATATTTATTATTGGATGTACATGTTAAATATAATACATTTTCTATATCAGTTTACCATTTTGTACCAGAAATTCCACTAGTATGAGTACACATCATTTATCATGATTCTTGTCTATAATTATAGTCACACAACATTGCAATATGAGTAGAATCAAATACTTTAAACACATCTCAATAATTTATTAGTCTCTAGGGTTAGTTATAATTATCGATTGCTATTTAGAAAATTAAGGTTTTTAAGGTTTTCAATAAATGCAAGAGTATTTATTAGAATAATGCATTACTCGTACTGCAAATATCCTACCTGACGACCTTCTTTAAGAGAAACATAGTTATCAACTTAATGAGAACAGTGACCTCAAAACGAGAACTCTAGCCCTTAAAACCCATATTTTTGC
Source organism: Picea engelmannii (assembly GCA_009831015.1). NCBI lineage: Eukaryota > Viridiplantae > Streptophyta > Pinopsida > Pinales > Pinaceae > Picea > Picea engelmannii. Next base: position 1,006,024 of record ML783134.1, on the reverse strand, counting down.
ATAAAAATCATGAAAATCAACCCCCAAATCAAAAAGTGGTGCTACCGGTAACACCATTTTTTGTAACCGGGTCAAAATTACAAATTTTTTCAAGCATGAGCTTAAAGGATCAATTGAGTGCTCAAACAAACTTTAAATTCAACCCTCAAATCAAAAATTGGTGCTATCGGTAGCACCATTTTTTGTAACCGGGTTAAAATTACAGCTTTTAAAATGGTTGCTCAAAAAAACTCTTAAATCAATCCCCAAATCAAAAAGTCGTGCTACTAATAACACTAATTTTTCTAACCGGATTAAAATTACAACTTTTTTCAAGCATGGCCTTAAAACATAAAATAGTTGTTTAGAAAAACCTCAAAATCAACACCTAAATAAAAAAGTGACGCTACCTAAAACAATTTTTTTTTTCTAAAGGTTAAAATTGCAGCTAATTACGACCTAATTCAAATTGTGGCCTTGACAACAAATCCCTACACAAATAAAAAAACCAAAATTGGATCCTAAATGGTCACTTGGAAATTTATTTACAATATTTTTTTTTTCTGAAATTTATATTAAAAAAATAAATAAAGAGAAAAGAAAAATCTTCAAAATATTTATTTTTTTAACGAAGACAAAAACACATTTTAAAAAATATATTAAAATTCAAATTAAAAAAAAACAACAACAAAAAAACCTTAACAAAATGGTGAAAAACTAAAAAGAAATGAAAAAAATTTAAAATTTTGGAAAACAATAATTTAAAAAACAATTTTATTTTTTTTGTTAAAAAGAATAACAAAAAATTCTGAGGCAAAATTCAATAAAATATTAAAAAAAAACATATAAAATTAAAAAATATTTGACAAAAATAAATTAAAACACCTTAAAAAATAAATTTATGAAACATATATATATATATATATATATATATATATATATAATATTTGTTTCCACAGGACCTTGATCAAGGTAGCTTGCATGATGACATTGCCCCAGGTCACTTATAAACATATATTATATGTTATATATATAAAAAACATATAATATATGTCGATGAATCTTCTTCTTTATGTTTATGATATCGTTCTTATGGCAAGGAGTTTCCATGATCTTGAAAACCAACTAAGAATCCTCAAGGATTTTTGTTCCAATATGGGTATGACTGTTAATACTAATAAGACTAAGGTCGTGATTATTAAATCCAATAAGATCTCTTATGATACCTTGGTATATGACAACAACAACTTGGAGGAAGTGACTTCATACAAATATCTTGGAATTGATATTCACCACAAGCTTAATTGGAATTATGGCATTGAGAAAATGATTATTGGGGGATGGAAAGCTTATTATGGGCTTGAAAACAATTGTAAATCAGCTGAACTTTGGAGTTGGGATAAGAAGAAACTCCTCTTTGAGACTCTTGTTACACCTGTTATTCTTTATAGATGTGAAGTCTAGGGCTGTAGTATCTCTCGTGAATCTTCGAGAAAGATAGAGCAAATACAAAAGAATTTTATAACCTATAATTGTGGGAAAGACATTTCGAGTTGGATACTAACACACTTTTGGCAAGCTATTGGACACTGACAAATTTCTGGAGAGACTTGCAGCATCCAGCATTGGATACACTTCAACAAATACATATTTGAAATCCATTCCAATGGATCACCACGAAAGTCATCATCATTCCTCCAAATTCAAAATTTACCACCTTCAAAATCATTCAATAGCTTCAAAATTTACCACCTTTTAATATCTATACAATCATTCAATAATTCATCCTTCTCCTATACATACAAATGGATTTCCTTTCTTGCTCTAAACTATAGAAGATGAAGTTAGAGTAAAATCCATGTTCAGTCATCCTCCTCTTGTTATATTGAGCGAAAATTCATGAGTTTCAGATTGTGTGATATTGATAGATCCAGTTTATTTCAAATGATTTGACAAGTTGCATGGTCACATATCAAAATGGTGAGACCCCTTGTAGACATTCATGAAATTATATCCCCAGTTGTCAGAAGTGGAAACATAAGCTAGCCCTACCTACACACTTTTCTTGTCCCATTAACCATCAACCTTTGCAACCAACTCCTTCTAAATTGCTAAATACCATCCGTCTGATCTCATACAAACTCTCCTTTCAATATCTTTACATCTTCCCTCGTATTATTCTTTATTTAGTATAAAGAGGGACCTAAAAAATAGACTTGCTTTCCATATAAAATCAAATTCTTTAGATGTATAATTAAGTCCTTCGAATAAGGGTGGATCTAATGAGAAAGAATAAAAATAATGTAAGTCAAATAAATTCATACAACATTTCTTATACTTTTTTGTTATAATGGTATTAAATGTTGACATGCTTCAACCTTATGTGATACATACAATTATTATTGAGTGTAATAGAACTCTTGACATAGTAAATCATTATAGATCTAAATCCTTAATCATACATTGAAACCATAATGTTTCCTTACATGCATTGTGGTATTTTTTTACGGAGCTTTAGAAACCTAAAGATGATTCCAGATGGATGTAACTCCTTAATCATCCAATGAAACCATAATGGTTCCTTACATGCTTGTGTGGAATCCTTTTACAAACTTCACAGAGCTAAAGGTGATTGTTTTTTAATAACCAACTAATAACTCCACCATTAAAAAAAGGTGTAAACGTAATTGTTGGATTCCTCAACTATTGACGTTGCCAACCCAATCAACAATGCTAAAGAATATTAATGTTAATTTAGTGCATCATGAGAATGATGTAAACATTTATATCCTTTGTTCCTTATAAATAAATAAATATCCTCTTTAATGTTATTGAATATTTTTTCTCCATAAGTAATGTGTTTTAAATTTTGTTATTGCAATAACAGGGATGTCATGAAGTTTTGACAGTCGCGGCGAGCTAGGGTTTTGAAAGTTGCGGCCACAACACAGAGAAACATGAGCACCAAAGGAGGGGTGGGGGGTAAGGGAACCCCCTCATACAAAAAGGTAGTCGTGGACAGAGGGAAAGGGCCAAGAGGCGGAAATTTCAAGGCACCAGTGACAGGAACCTCGGGATCAGACCCAAGGAAGCATCACAGAAGTAGCCAGGACAAGAAGGAGACCACGGATGAAGACGTAAAGGAAACATAGAATGAGGCGCATGAAACACTGAAGGCTAACGGGATAGAAGGGCACAACCCATGCAAGCCCAAAACAACAATGATACCGAAGGTGATACTGGAGGATCCACAAACGCAACTCTACAGAGACCAGATGAAGACGCATGCGCTCATATGCAAGTTCATGGGGTTATGGCCCATAGAAAGAACACTGCACAACTGAATCAAATATCATTGGAAGCCAAATGAAGAAGTGGAGCTCCACCTCGGCTCGAAAGGTTTCTTCATAGTAGTCTTCATGAACTTGGAGGATAGGGATAGAGTCTTCGAGGGAGGGCCATACTTCCACGCCTCCGCTGGACTATACATGCAACCCTAGAAAGAAAATTTCTCCCCTGAAAAAGAAAATTTCAAAAAGGTATCGGTCTGGTTGATATTCTATTCCTTACACTTATACTACTGGTTTCCCTCCACCTTTGAAGCAATAGGAAGTAAACTGGGGAAATATGTGAATACCTCAGAAGCCACCCTAAAAGGAAGATACACATCGTATGCGAGAATCTTCATAGAGATGGACATTTCTAGAGCACCGCCAGAAGCCATAAGTATGGAATTCAGGGACGAGGAATGGATCCAAAACATAGATTATGAACAGACCCCCTTTAGATGCAGAAGATGCCATGAGCATGCCCACTTGATTCGAGAATGCCCTCTTAATAAAAAGCAGGAAGAAACAAACCCCAAAACACAACAAGATGAGGAAGGGTTTATAACACCAAACCCCATGAACAGAGCAAATAAAAAGAAAAATAAAACCTCGACAGAAAATAACCAAGAGACCCAAAATAAAATGGAAGGAAGGGACCAAACAAATAAAGGGACAGCAGATGAAAGTGACTTGGCAAAAGTCCAAGAAGTCAGAGACCAAGCAACCAAAGAGCCTACCCACCGGCCAAGAAACACAACAACAACGGAGGGGAGTTGCGCAACCCTGATGGATGGAGAAACAAAAGGTGACAACACCGCCATGCAAGATGTAGAGGGAGATGTGGAGATGACCCCGAGCGAAGTAGGAATAGAAGACCCTGATCTCAGGGACATGGTGGAAAGGGAAGGGATAGACCTTCCGAACATACTGGAGCAATGGAAAAAGTAGGGAGTTGACAATGTACCAACAAAGCAACTTGACCACATCCAGTAGATGTTCCTCCTACGGGAGGAAGCCAAATCCAGAGGAAAAAAATGCACACACGGGGATATAGGACACCTAGGAGACAAAGCTGGAGAGGGACAGTCACAGCTATCATCCAAGCAGACAAGGAGGAAAAAAGGTAGAAAATCAAACAACGTAGCACTAGAGGAGATGGGAGCACTACCGATAAATTCAGGTAATATCAAGAAACTCTTTCCCCATTACCCCCCACATGTTTAAATGAAGGTTATAACTTGGAATATAAGAGGCCTAAACAACCCAAGAAAGAAAAGAATCCTCAAGAATAAACTAAAGCAGGAACAACCGGATCTCTGTTTCATTGAAGAAACGAAATGCACTACAGACAGAATGGAGGAAATCAGTAAACAACAACGACGCAAATACAAGATGGTAGCCATCGAAGGCCACCAAAGTTTTGGCAGTATTCTCACTTTGTGGAACCCACAAATTCTAAATCTAATAGCAACTGAAGCAACCAGGTACACCCTAACGGTATGCATGCAAATCATTGGAAACACAGAGGATATTCTCTGCACTAATGTGTATGGGCCCCAAGGGCCAGAGGAAAAGAGAGGAATGATCTGAGACCTAGAAGATATAAAATCTCGATACACCAACCTCCACTGGATCTTGGTAGGGTACTTCAACATAATCACCTCACTTGTGGAGAAGAAAGGTGGTACAAGAAGATTGGATCAGGATGTGGAGGATTTTTCAAATTTTATAGACAAAGCAGAGATGGTAGACCTCCAAACCAAGAATGGCTAGTTCACCTGGAACAATAAATGGATGAACCAGTTTTAGGTAGCTAGAAGACTCGACAGATTCCTTATATTAGAGTCAATCATTATGTAGGGGCTAACCTTAGATTGCAACATCCTTCCTTGGGGAGGATCTGATCATTGGCCAGTGAAAATGGAAGCAGGATTTCAAACAACACCAAAGAATAAACCCTTCAAATTCGAGAAATTCTAGATTGATCACCCGACTTTCAAGGAAAGAATCAAACAGTGGTGGCGGGAGGAGAAACCGAAGCAAGGAACAAGGATGTTCAAACTTCATAAGAAACTTAAGTACATCAAAAATAAGCTCAAAGAGTGGAACAAGGATACTTTTGGGAATATAAACAAAGAGAAAAACGACATAGAAGAAAAAATAATAAAACTCCAATAAACTTGCATACTGGAAGGTTATACAGAGGACCAGAAAAAGGAAGAACTCCAAATGACCCAAGAGTGGGAGGTGCGATGTCAGCAGGAAGAAACACTCTGGCGTCAAAAGTCTCGCATCCGATGGATAAAGGAGGGAGAGCGGAACACCAATTTCTTTCATAGAATAACCATGGCTAGAAGAGCCCACAAAAAAATCCTGAAGATCAAGGAACAAGATGGAATTGAGTGCGAGTCACATCAGGAGATTGAAACTTCTCTGGTCAACCACTTCCACGGGATAGCCCAGTAACCTCACCAAGACAGATCGAAGACCATTCAAAGGATAACTCAACATATTCCACTCTTGGTCACAGAGGAACAAAACATCTTCCTGAATAAATCTATTACCACGGAAGAAGTTGACCAGGATCTACAGGAAATGTCCAATGGCAAAGCACCAGGTCCAGATGGCTTCACAGTGGAGTTCTTCAAAGCCTGCTGGGAAATCGTCAAACATAACGTTTATAAGGTAGTAGAAGACTCTAGAAGGTCTGCCTCCATCCTTATAGCACTAAATGCCACAATGATCACACTAATCCCCAAAGAAAATGAAACCAAAACCCCTGACCTGTATAGACCTATAGCACTATGCAATTTGGTCTACAGGATAATCTCCAAAGTAATAGCAAATAGACTGAAACTCCTCCTACCTTCACTGATCTCGCAAGAACAGGCAGGATTTGTGGAAGGAAGACAAATAATGGACAATATCATCCAGGCCCATGAGTTCATTCACACCTTGAATCTTCAGAAGAGGGGGGGGATGATAATACAACTAGACCTAGCAAAAGTTTATGATAAAATTAGCTGGAACTATATGTTCAAGACCTTGGAAGCCTTCGGTTTCACCCAGCACTGGATCAGATGGATTGTCAATCTCGTATCCACAACAAGCTACTCACTATTAATCAATGGAGCCCCGACCAAACCTTTCTAGCCCACGAGAGGTATTAGACAAGGAGACCCGTTGTCCCCCTTCCTTTTCATTCTGATGATGGAAGGTCTCAGCCAGAGCATAAAGAGCGCAACCGCAACTGGGGAAATAACAGGGCTCAAACCCTTCGAAAACTACCCTAATTCAACTCACCAACAGTTTGTAGATGATACTTTACTCCACGACATACCCATGGTCAAGGAAGCCAAAGCCTACAAGCAAATCCTAGAAGATTTTGGGGAAGCCTTAGGCGTTGAGATCAACCACTCCAAGTCGAGGATCTTTTTCTTCAATACCAATAAAACTATCCAAAGGAATCTGACCAACAGTCTAGGCTTTGAGAGAAAAACACTCCCAGCCAAGTACTTAGGGGTTCCATTGACAGACAAAGGGTACAAAATATCAACCTGGGAAGGAGTAATAAATAGGTTACAGGAGCGGGTAAAAAGATGGATGTATAAATCCCTCAACCTAGTAGGCAGACTAATCCTAATCAAGTCTGTTTTACAAGCAATCCCAACCTTCATGATGTCAGTATTCCCCACTCCATAGGGGATCCTACAAAAAATAAGAGCCATCTAGAGGGACTTCCTATGGTGAGGTACAGAAATGAAGAAAAAATGGGCCGTGGTGGCCTCGGACAAAGTCTGCAAGCCAAAAAGAAAAGGAGGCCTGGGGCTGTAAGAACCACAAGTGACCAATAACGCTTATGGGGTGAAACTATGGTGGCACTAGGTCAAAGAAACTACAACACCTTGGGTAAACCTATGGAAGGAAAAATACGCCCCAGACATTCGCGACCAGGACAAAATCCGCTTTGGAGGAACCAGGGAAGGGTCAACCATTTGGAACCTAGCCTGGCGCAACAAAGCCTAGATTCAGACACACAACTTCTGGGAAATCAGGAATGGTAGAACAACTAGATTTTGGGAGGATGCATGCAAAAGGAACCAAGGATGGAGAACCTGGACAGAGGGATACTCCAACAGGACCTCATCACGCAAGATAAAATCAACGTCTATCAATACTGGAAACAAGAAATAGATCGCAATAAATGGAGAATCTGGGACAAGATTGTCCCACAGAACAACGATATATCCGCAACAACTATAGAAGAGGTGGAGGAGGAACTCGGAAGACAAAAAATAACAGTCACAGAAGGAGAGGACTAGTTGAGGTGGGGACAAAAGGACGAAGGGGATTTCAACTTGAAGGAATTCCGACACTATATGGCGGACCTAGATCAAGAAGACCCAGAGCAACAATGGGATAAGCTTTGGAACAACCCCCAATGGCCAAATATTAAAATCTTCCAATGGCTAATACTACACAACTGCATCCTAACTTGGGATAACCTAAGGAAAAGAGGATTCACCAGTCCTTCAAGATGTCATCTGTGTCAAGCCCAAGAGGAAACAAAAAACCATCTCCTCGACAAATGCGCCTTCACTGCAGAACTGTGGGATTGGGCGACAAGTATCTTCCACGAGTCCGACATGATTCGAGGTAACATTGCCACAACCATCAATCACTAGAAAGAAAGCTACATCAAACAAGAAGAGGTGAATCTACGTTGGATCCTCACCCCAAGAATGATGGTATGGTCGATATGGAAGGAAAGGAACCAGCGCATTTTCAGAAACCAAAGCTGGCCAGAAAGGAAGATCAAGGAAACACTAATCTCCATGATACGAGAGACGGTGATGAGCTGCAACTGCCAGGTAGGCAGAGCACAACCCATTGATCAGGAATCTCGAGTCTTAGAGGTCTTCCACCTGAACGGTGGGCGCAACCCCAATCAACACAGATAGTCACCGCAACTCCAAGTAGGTGAGCGCTACTGGAAACCACCACCTTTAGGCTCCCTCAAGTTGAAATTCGATGGGTTGGTGAAAGGCAACCCAGGGAGAACAGGTTTGGGAGGAGTAATCAGGGATAGTAAAGGAAACATCATACGACTGTATGCTGGAAGTTTTGGCAACTCAACCAACAACGTTGCGGAATTTGGAGCCTTGGAGACTGGCATGGATATTCTAAGATGGGAAGGGATGACAAACACCATAGTGGAAGGAGATTTTGTGATGGTTTATCAACACAGTAAGGAATCTCCAAAACGATACCAAAATGGGCAAAATCCAGAGGCATTAGCAATTGGGCCACCTATTGGAAAGAATCCAGGGGCACTTGTAGACAGGGATCACTGTGGAGTTGCGATGGGTTCAGAGGTCAACAAATGGAATCGTAGACAGAATAGTGAATGAGGGGGTCGACAACAAAGGTCTAGAACTGGACACAAGCTGGAGCAACATCCCGTAAGGTCAATTCCGAACAGACTGCACCCAACTTGTGAAAAAACATTGGGACAACAGTAGTAGTACGGAAGATTACGACAAGAATGGAGGCACAACAGGCACTGAAGGGCACATAGGCTCCAGGTCAAATCCGATTTCCCACCAATCAAACAAGGCTATAAATGCAGACACAGATCACATGTCAGGCAAAAGGACGACCCCACGGTCTCGTCAATAAAAATAAGTACAGAGGCCACCCATGGGAAATCAAAATAGATAACTTGCAGGTGGTGAAGGACGAAGGACGATAGGATTCACCAGGGCCAAGTAGGGGCACACCTCACCCAAGTACCGTTAAGGGACAAGGAAGCGAATGGTGTACAACGAGTAGGGAAAAGCATTGGCGCAGGGATAAAGGAAAGGTCATCAAGTACACACACTCTGGAACAGATGATACTAACCAGAAGGACCACCTTTATGAGCAGGCCATGATTGCAAGGACGGGACCATAGCCGGGTTGGCTCCATAAAAGAAAGGATAACAGAAAGAAACACAGACCGGAGCAAAGCAATTACAGGGGCCACCTTACTTACCAGAAAGAAGTGAAGCGGAACAGGGGAAGAACCCGACGTAAGAACTACCACTTGCAAGCAAATATGGTATGTATGAAGAAAACCAACAGTAAGAGAGGCCCCCAGGGGTTGGAACCTCCACAGAGTGCTCGGAGGATGACAATAATTGAACAGGCAACCAAGGAAGCAAAGAGTACCTTCCTCAAGTAGGTAGACACAAAGGGGAAGACAATCATCAAAATATGGGAGAGAGAAATGAACAACGCTCGCAGGGGCAAAGCCTGGACAAAACAAACCTATGAAGCGGGGGTGATAAGGGACCCCGAAGCTACACAGCCTAGGGAAACTCTCTACCACAGGACGGTGGAGGAAGCCTGGAAAACAAAAATTTTGATTGGTAAGATGTGCGTGGACCGAAGGGGGACCAACAAGACAGAAACCAAAGAACAGAAGGAAGAGCGCACATGTATTCTCAACCACCTAAACAACTTGGAGGCGAGGGTAAAATTAGTTGCGGAAGACCAAAGCAACCAGCAAGAGAAATTGGAGCGGATGGAAAGGAAATTTAAACTCTATTTATGCTATATCCACCATATAGATATTACTCCAACTGACAGAAATGGAACCCCAACGTGCATCAGAAAGATACGTCTGGTGGAACAGAGGGAGGAGAATGAGGCACGACAGGAAGGAGATGAAGACCACCCCATCAACCTCGACTAGCATAGGACCAGCCCCGATCGAGTCTCTGAGTGTAGGAGCTAATCCCACCTTGCTTATGCTTTTTCTATTTTCTTTATGATGGCATTTTTCAAACTGGATTACGAAGGTTTAGGTCAGTTTCCCAGCGTGGCGACCCAGGCCTCCCACGCTATATTAGACATTGCTCCCCAGGGACCCCATATCTGGTGTCTGTTCTGGCAGATCCTGGGATCCCCTACATCTTTTTTGTACTATAAGTTTCTACAGTAATATAGATTCTCACACTCATTT
>ML783134.1:972879-990921 GCA_009831015.1 Picea engelmannii | reverse complement strand
ATCTCAAAATTAAAGGAAATACGCCCTATCCCATCCTCCTCGTAGAAACAAGCCTCTCCCCCATTGAGAGCATGGCTATGACTAGATACCTAATGTATAAGAACAAGTTAAACAACATGAAAGACAAGAGGCTACCTAAAATTGCTTTCAAATCAAGTCATAACCACCATCGACTCAAGCGAGGATGGCAGAAAGACGCCCGGTCTTGGCTAAACTATTGGGGAATCATGGAAGAAACCATTTTGCAGAATAAAAATACTATTAAAAAAATGTCAAATCAAAATTTAAGGAAAAAATGTGGTGTGATAAAGAGTTAGAGGAAAAAAGAAAATTAAGGTATTATAAAGATGTAATCAACCCTAATCTAGAAGATCAAAATTATCTATCTGTTTTGCCAAGTGTAAAGAAAAAAATAAGCATTGCTAAGATAAGAACAAATTCTCACGAGCTCCATAGCGAAATTGGGCGTTGGTCAATTCCTAAAATGCGATGGGATGAAAGACTGTGTCACCTTTGTGACACTAAGAAGGTTGAAGATGAAAAACACTTTCTCTTAGATTTTTTAGCCTATACCCATATTAGATCTCATTTTCAAAATATTGATCACACTACCAACCTTCCTAACCTCTTAACTCAACAAAAGTATGGTGATCTTGGAAAGCTTCTCCTAATGCTTTTCTAGCACAGAAACAAAATTCTAAAGAATCACAAGTAATCACTTACCCTCTTAAGGTTCGATAGACCAATTAGGTCTTAGTGGACCTTAATCATCATCATCATCATCATCAAAACATATATAATATATCTTGTATATAAAACATATATAATATATGTTTTATATATATAAAAGAAAACATACATGTTTTATATAAATTTGAATTTTTTTATATATTAATGAATTTGTTTCAGTTTAAATTTTATTTTTTAAATTTTATTTATATAAATTTTAATTTTTTTTTTTAATTTTAATGTGTTTTAACTTATTTTTGTTAATTTAAAAAAAAAAATTATATTAAAATTTGTATTTTAGGTTTAAAAAAATTTGTATTAAATTTTTTATTTTAGGTTTAAAAAAAATTGTATTAAAAATTGTATTTTAGGTTTTTTAATTTGAGGTTTATATATATATATATTAGTTTTTTTTAATTTTTAAAATTTTTTTTGGGTTATATATATATTATGGTTTTTTTTTCCTCTTAAATTTTTTAGGTTTAAAAAAAAAGAATGGCTAGTACTCTACAAGTCTTAGTTAAATTAGTGACTATGTTAGGTTAAAAAAGAGTGGCTATAACTCTACAAAGCTTTAGTTAAGTAGTGACTATGTTAAGTTAAAAAAAAAGAGTGGCTATAACTCTACAAATACAAAGCTTTGGTTAAGTTGGTAACCATGTTGTCTTAGTTAAATTACTCAAAGCTTTAGTTATTTAGTTAAGTTGGTAACCATGTTGTCTTAGTTAAATTACTCACTATGTTAGGTTTAAAAAAAAGAGTGGCTATAACTCTACAAAGCTTTAGTTAAGTTAGTAACCATGTTGAGAGAGACAGTAAGCTCGAATGCTCCATTTAATTTCATGAATAGATCTGGTTCTCACTATGCATTTTGTCTGTCCATAGCTTTAGGCAATGATTTTCCCACGGAAGTGGTTTAAGGCAACAAATTTCCACTTTCGAGACACTGATACATTCGTGGTAAGAGTTGCAGCATCCAGCAGTGACAACACTTTAGCAAAGTTAAATCCTTGCAAATCCGTTCTAATGGATTACCACGAAATTCGTCCATCGTTCCTCAAAATATATTTGTAGAACTACAGAGGATTGCGTTTCTTGTTCTAAACTGTAGAAACTAAATATAGGGTAAAAGCCTGGTTCGGTCCTCTGCAAAAATTCATGAGTTTCTCTATGATATTGATAGGGCCGGTCTATGTCAAACAAGTTGCCAACTTGCCTAGTGCCATGTCAAAATGGTGAGGTCACTCGTAGACTTCGATGAATTTATATGAATTCGGCCTTCTACCATATATATACGTTAACTACAGAGGGTTGCCTTTCTTGTTCTAAACTGTAGAAACTAAAGTTAGGGTAAAAGCCTGGTTCAATCCTCTGCAAAAATTGATGCAAAAAATCATGAGTTGCTCTATGATATGGATAGGGCCGGTCTATGTCAAACAGGTTGCCAACTTGCGTAGTGCCATGTCAAAATGGTGAGGTCACTCGTAGACTTTCATGAATTTATATCCCAATTCCCACAAGTGGCAACATAACTTGGTCCTACTAATAATTCTTTTCTTGTCACATTCCCTATCAACCGCAGCAAATTCCATTCCTTCCCAAATCAACCATGCTATGAAAAATCTTTACTTCCTCGTATTATTTTATTCTCACAAAGTGGAGGTTTACCAATGCAAAATTAGAGCTATACATCAGTGGCCTACACCTGCTTCCCATGCAAAGAGTGACCCAACAGAGTTACTTGATACATAAAATAAACATTATACAGCTATAGTTAACTCATTGGAATGAGAGCTGGTCTATCTAGATGAGGACATACAGCTATAGTTAACTCATTGGAATGAGGACATAACTAGAACGACACTGATGACATAATGAAATCCTGTAGTGCTTAATTTTTGTAGTTATATTCAAACTTAAAGGTCTATCAATTGAGCTGGTCTATCGACCTAATATCTTTGTGTATGTAGAGGTCGATAGGAGAATAATGAATCAGATTATTATTTTTATTATTATTATGATTATAATTATTTTTCAATTTCTTTTAATTGGATATTTAAATATTTTTTAGTTATAATATTATGGTTAATAAATATTATATAAGTCATTTAAATTTTAATATGTATTTTGGTATAGAAAAATATTTAATAATGAAATTAAAAAAAAATAAAAAAATGATGTATTATAGTTTTTAAAAACAGGTTTATTTAGGATAGAAGAGTGTTCACATAAAATTCATAATTAGGAAATCAAGTTTCATGAAACATACTCCTCTTAATAAGACATTGTGTTCTTAATAAGACATTGTGTTTGTGTTGTTAAATAGTGTGCATACAAGTTAGTGACAAAAGTCAATCATACTCTACCACATTTTTTTATTATTCTTTCACACATATTAGTAGTGGTTCTTGATCCTTGAATTGTATTGTATTGGGAAAAGAATGTGATTCTTAATCCTTGAATTGTAGTTGGAAAAAACAACTTAATTATTTTTCTCCAAGAATCACAGTGAAAGTTTCTTTTTTTAATCTTTCTTTGATGATTCTTATACAACTATTATTGTGAAATGCTTCTTCATTCTTATCTTTTTTTAATCTTTTTTTAATGATTCTTATACAACTATTATTGTGAAGTGGTTCTTCATTCTTTATTTTGGTATATCTTCAATATTAGAGTATTATCTTTCCTTAAACTCATAACTCTTCATGTTTTATTCATATAGTTTAGTGTTGGAGTTGTGCCCCACATATAGTAGTGTAATGAAGCTCAACCAAGATTTGGTTTTTGATCAATTTCTATGTCATGTGTCAGTTGATATAGCTTCTCAATAGATTTTCTATTTTCTTCTTTATATACACTATTACAATTGTGTACTATTATCAATACTCATTAATGCCCAATAATATAGATAGATGCAATACAATATTATTACCATGTGCAATCGGTACTATTATAGATGCTTTTATATAATACAAGTTTTTGTATGGCATCAACTTTGATATTGATCTCAATACCTTTTAAGTGGCTAATAATGGTTACAAATTCAATCGACTAACATAATTGTTCACACTTTATGAATAGTAGTCTAGCTAGCCCATTGATGAGAATGAAACACTTGACTTGCTTCACTAAATGGACTATAACACTTGGTTATGTTTCATTACCAATAATATTCTAATGATGATTCAAAAAGTTATCCTCATTCTTTTAATAAAAATCAATTTTGTGTTTTGACTTACATACCCTTTGTTTATGTATTTAAAACCTTTCTTTATGTATTTAAAACAAGATGAACTAAATATCAAGCACTCTTGATAACCATTCCTTAATTCCAACACTTCTATGATACAACATTACTAAAAATCAACATACTTCAACTTTGTATAACACTTATGATTATATGTCAACATAATGGAAATTTGGTTGTCATAGTAAACTATTATCATCATTCCATTAGCTAGATAGGTATAACTCCTTGAGCATCCAATGAAACTATAAGTATTCTTCATGGGATACTTAATTCACAACCTTTAACTTAGCTTCCATTCGAAAAAAGTTTATTGATTGTTATTTCTTATTGTTCCCATTAATAATTACACCATTAAACAAGAATGTAAACTTGGTCATTGATCTTTACAATCCATGCCACCTACCTAATCAGGCCATCACAAAAGTTTATAAATTTTAATGTTTATGAATTTGATTATGAAAATAGTAGAAGAGACTTAACTCAATGTTCGTGCATGCATAGAGATCATATTTATTGTAATTGAATATTTCTTTCCTCCTATAACCATGAATCAATTAAGCACTCTTATTGTATTGGCAATTTATGACTTAGTGAAGCAAGTCATAACTTGCATTAAGATTTTGGTTGTACTTTGAATTTTGAATTAAACATGAGGATTATGGTTGTACTTCGAACTTTGAATTCAAAGCATTTAAGATGTCACTATTTCAATTGCTTTCTCATCAACTTAGAGATAATCAAACATTCTGAAATATGAGGGTGAAGGTCAAAGTGGAGGTGGGGAGAATAATAGAAAAAACATATTATATATCACCATTTCAATTGCTTTCTCATCAACTTAGAGATAATCAAACATTCTGAAATATGAAGGTGAAGGTCAAAGTGGAGGTGGGGAGAATAATAGAGAAAACATATTATATACCATGTTTCTCTATTATTGAGGGTGAGGAAAATAATACAGAAAACATGTTATATCTATTATTGGGGGTGGGGAAAATAATAGAGAAAACATGTTATTTCTCTATTATTAAGGGTGAGGGTGGAGGATATAACATGTTTTCTCTATTATTTCCCCCACCCCCACCATCAATGAGTGAGGCTCGGGAAATAATAGAGAAAACATATTATATTTATCATTGAGGATGGGGTATGGGGAAATAATAGAAAAAACATGTTATATAAAGTGTTCCCTCATCCCATATAACATGTTTTCTCTATTATTTAGGGTGGGGTGGAGGAAATGACACGTTGTATAACATGTTTTCTCTATTATTTTTCCCACGGCACCCTCATGTTTTCTCTATTATTTAACCTACCCCACCCTCATATTAGAAAAAACATGTTAACTATATATTTTCCAATACCCAAAATCCCCACCAGGCTCATGACGGACTGACTGGATGGAATAATATATGCATGAGCAGTTATGCTCTACCAAACTCATTAAAACATTCATAAATTTTATATACATGAAGAATAAAAAAAACCATCGTTATCTACCGTTCATATTTTCACTATCGCTTCATTATCCTCCACCAAAAAAATGGTGGTTACCGTGTTCATATAATTCCACAGGTACTCTGGGGAGAAGTTAAACTCTTTCTTGAGTTTTATATGCGGCAAAAGGAATGGCTCTCAAAATCCAATGAAGTTGTCGTAACAAAAACAACACCGGTCATGCAAATTAAATTTTTGTTCAATCGCCACCAACAGTCGCTCCTGCTCGACAACTTTTATTGGGATGTAATGTCTCGTACACAACCAAGAAATTCTCCATTGTCCGTCTCCTCCAGAAAGTACGCTCAGGAGGATGCCACTGGTTTATTCGTACGCAAACCGTTATGAACTTCTCTCCATTCAATTCACGTACTTCGAAAAAAAAACTAAACCTAGAGATATAGTCATTTTCTAATTTAACAAGGGAACATTGCATTATATGTGTAAGAATCGTTCATTTCCATTTCTATATAAGTCATAAAATTAATTCATAGTATATTTACTCTAAATATCTTTTACATTGGTTTAAGAGTTACAAACATTTTTAATTTTTTTTTTCATACGTTTGGGGTTAAGAATTATTATATGAAATATTTAAAATGGTTAAGAATTATTATATGAAATATTTAAAATATATTTATATAAAAAAATTCAATATAGAAAAAAATATTTTTTAATAATAATTTATAATTTTTTCAATATATTATAATTTAAAAAAATATATTTTATTTGAAAACATAGAGTGATATTTATACAAAATTTATATCTAAAACAAAAAAAACAAATTTCATTTAACCTCCACCTGCATTGCATAAATCATAATGTATGTGCATTATTAAATACTGTGTATATAATGTTAATGATTGATGTTCATCATGTTCTCCCACATTATTTGATATTTAATCATTATGTATTATTGTGATTATTTTTACTTGAAATTTAGTGGGAAAAACAAGTTTGAACATTCTTTACTAATTGTAATGTTCTTCAAACATTTCATAAATTAGTTTCAAATAAAAAATTTATGGGACTAGTTATGACTTTCCCATGCTAATTCATGTCAATTTTGGTAGATAACCTACGTTTAAATCATTCATTCTAAAGATCGTGGTTTATTGAATCATCATCAATCATTATTAATTTACACTATTTTAACCATTATAGTGTTTGATATTATTTAATTTCAAAGGCTAACCTCGCAAAAAAACCCAATGGTGCTTATAGTCTTTAGATATATTCTTACATACTTAGAAGGGTGTTTACACCATAATCATTATCTATAAAGAGGAAAACAAGTTTCACTAAACCTATTCTTCTTAGCACAAAACACAATGTTTGTGCATTATTAAATGTTGTGTACATGTAAGTGATTGAAGTTGGCCATGGTCTCTTAGATTCTTTCATGTTTATTCCATATGAATCATTATTGAATCTTTCCCCTTATCCTTAGTGGGGAAAATGAAGTTTGGATATTCTTTAGCAATTTTACAGGTTCATCATACCTTTGATAAGTTATCATCAAATAGTATCTCTATGGACTAGTCATGACTTTTCAATGCTAATACACGTCAATTTTTGTAGGATATTAACTTTAGAGCTAAAGTCAACTATAACTTTGAAGATTAAGAATCCATTAACCTCCAAGTCATGCTAAGGATCATGGTCTCTTGACATGTTATGAACTATAATTTATTTAAAACTTTTAATAAATTTGGTGTTTGATCTTATTTTATTTGATTTTATTTCCAAAGATAACCTCATAGGAAAAAATAAGTGGTGTTTCCTCATATTCATGGATGACATATATGGTAATCATGTCAGTGTAGAATTATGCACCTAACCAAGGGAGATTCGATCTAGGCACCTACTACGATAGAACTAGCTAAATAATTAGTAACATTGACAAACACCTATTAGGCTAAGCTCTTGGCATATTTTCCTATCGATATAAACTCGGTTGAAATGTTAAAACTTGTAGTAAGTTAATATACTTATCACCATGATGTAGAGATACTATATGAATACTATATCCTCATATTTACCTACCATCCATTTAGGATTTATGGTAGACACGTCATCAACATCCACTTAATACTTGGAGAATTTTCTCAAACTATGAAATCCAAAGCCTCCATTGAATATGTCAAAATAGTTCCATAGTCATGGAAAGACTAGACCTATTGGGTACCCAAGTCCTAATCTCATAACTTCTAACTTAATTAAAGTAATAGTCCACCAATAAAAATTAGTTTTACATCATACTCTAGAAGGTGTTTGTTTTTTGATGCAGGAGCATCTCTCCACGTCAATCAGCCATCCAGCCAGCCCACGTCAGCGCACGCAATCAATGAAGAGAGGCACAGCTCTCACTTCAAAATTTGAAATTTGAATGTAATTAATGTTGTAGGCTATTGAGCCATGGAGCCGTGCCTTTGCACAGGCATTAGAGTAGATAGCCTTGAATGTTTGTAAGGCTGAATTCTAGATCTGATTCTGGACTAGATAGCCCATTCAATGTAATTGAATAGGGTGGGTGAGTTTGGAAGGAAGAGCTCAAAGAGCCCCCTCATGTAAAAGATTGAGAGATCTTCTTTGTATTATGATAGAAAGTAGAGTAGGCAGAGAGAGTTGAAAAGAGACATTTTTATTTATACAAACCAGAGCAGTTTTTCCTGCATATTGTCTGTGCTATGTGAATCTCTTTATGCGTTCTTTGTATGTTGTAGATGTATGTTGTAGGTATGCATTTGCAGGGGTTGTTTGATTTCAGGGTTAGAGGTCTTTGAGGCTTCACACCAGGAGGGTGTGACAGAACGCTGCGGGTTCTGATAGCCGTGCATAGAGAGTGCATTTCTGAATTCTATGGGTTCAAACAAAGGCATGTCAGGAGGGCTCAGTAGCTGAAATCATTGGCTCAGAGGAAGACCTCAAGGTTACTGAATACCTTGGAGGTAAGGCTGTGTATGAGAGACACAATTGCAGACATAATCTTTGAGGAGTTCTATAAGGCTCTCCCAGGAGGGCATTGAGCATAGGCATAGAGTGCACAGAAGAACTCTGTTGTGAGTTATGTAGAGCTCTGCCAAGTGGGCATTGAGCATATGCATAGGGTTGTTGAACACCCTGCAGACTCAGCAAGAGGTTTCTTGAGTGAAGGAGTGTCAGGAGGGCATCATATTTCTCCATCTAAAGCAGAGGAAAAAGGATAAATTACTTAGAGGTCGAAGCTACAGGAAAAGATCAGAAGGGATAGCACCTTCGTGTGCGTAGAGACTCTGCAAGGAGTGCAGGAGTCGTGGAAACCTCTTAAGGTTTCAGAGAAATTCAAGCTCAGGAGGGTGGGTGCTTTTACGCACAGAGTCATAGTTGGAGGGGTCGCAAAAACATAGCGAAGGTTGAGGCCTTTGGCTTTTGGAAATTCTTCCAAGCCCGGGAAGAAAGCACTGAAGCTCAGGAGGGGCACAGCAGCTGTCAGATCAGGCTGAGGAAGAGATCTGGACCGTTGGTTTTCCACGTCCAGAAGCAGCAGCAGGAGAGTGCACAGAGCAGAGAAGATCGTGAGCCGTCAGATATCACTCAGATAGTCGACAGCCATTGGATATGTTAGGAGATGCATGATGGTTAAGCCTTTGTGAATAACAGAGGTGAAAGTCCCGAAGGAGCAGTTGAGCTATCAAGATTTCAGACTTTGGGTTTTCTGAGGTCTCGAGGACAAGAGATCGGGACACTCCATGGTGAAAGTCCCAAAATAGCGAAAGGATAGCAGTCGTCCGATTGAGGAAGACACGTGTCGCGAGATCACCCATTTCGGGGATTCGGACACTCAGAAACTTAGAGAGAAGAGTTTTTTTTCGACTTCGCACCTAGCGAAGTCCCGAAACGATCTAGGTCGTCCATTCGTTGGCGACACATGGCCGAGATCGAGAGTCCATCGGTATTTTAGATATCGGGGAATCAAGTTGACAGAGGATTTGTGTCACCAGGGTCGCAAGTCGGGAAATCGCGAAACGACGAGTACCGTCCAGTTGAGGGAGGACACGTGGCAGCAATCTAGGATTTCGGGGAAAGTCCTGAAAGGAAGAGTCCATCGGGATTTCGAAAATTGGGAATTCGAGAGTCCCGTTAACAAGAGGTCGGGTTATTGTATTGATAAACCCCGAAATAAGACTGTGGTCTTATGAGGAGTGGTCACATAGACTAGGGGCATAGCCAGAGGGGCTAATGCAAGAAAAGCCTTTTTGGAAAATCGACATTTCGGAGATCGGGAGGTCAAAGAGTCAAGGACTCTTGACATTAGGACAAAGTTAGTTCCGAAACCCGAAATTCCATTTCGGAAAAAGTTCACGGTCTTGTACAGTGACTGTGGGGAAAGAGGAGGACATGTGGATCAAAAATTTGAGATTCCAACAGGGAATCAAGAGAGTCGCTTCAGCTCGGGGAAGGTTATTGAACGATCCTTAGACCGGGAGGTCGACGCTGTACTTGCAGAGGGTAGAGGGGTGCTTCATCAATTTTTTGGTATAAGAGCAGGATTTCATCTATATATTTCAGGTGAAGCGAGAAGGCAAAGGAAGACAGAGTACTGGAAACTCTGTGATGATTGTTTGTAGGTAGACAACAATCAAGAAGACGGTCAGGAGGATTGTAGGAGAAGCTGAAACACTCAGAGTTGCAGAGTGACAACAACAGGTTTTCCTGGAGGGAAAACAGATACAACAAGATGGCTACTAAATGCTATACAAGTGCTGGAAGGAAAGACCCAGAGATAATGAGTAAAGTTGAATGGGATAAAGAACTTGCTGAGATGAGGGAAAGAATGGATGAACTTGCATTTGAGATGCAACAGGATACCAAGTCAAGATGGGTATATGAATGGCCCATGAGGAATCCAAAGGAAAAATGGCCAGTCAAGGAGTTGATGGCTAGAAGATAGCATAGGCTATTAAGAGGATGGTTGACGCATGTTGAAAACCCCGATGAACCAGAGGAAGTGGTTCAGGTATGTGAACCAGAGTCTGGGGGAAATCTTAGTGATGCTGAGGATGAATTGGGATCAGTTGAAGATCTCAAGGACTGTCAAAAAGACAGCCAGGAAATTCCCAATTGCCAAGAGGGCAAGGAGTTGAGATTTATGCGGGATCTCACAGACTCTCAGGAGGACAACCAGGGAATTTCACGTTGCCAGGAGGGAAATGAATCGAGATCACTGCGGGATCTCATGGACTGCCAGGAGGGCAGCAAGAAAATCCCAATTTTCTGGGTGGGCATGGGAACAGAAATGAGGCTGATGATAGAGTCAACAGAGACTGTCAGCAAGGAGAAGCTGGGCAGAGAAGCAACAACAACAGCGCAACAGAAGCACCAACAGTAGCAGAGAGATGGGGCAAGGAGACTCCATAAATTTGTTTGGGATCCAGGAGGATTTAAACAGCTGAGATGGGAAGCACATGAGAAGGAGCTCATGAATTGTGCAGCTGAGGAGTATGATGCAGGAGCATCTCTCCACGTGAATTAGCCAGCCATCCAGCCCATGTCAGCGCACACATTCAATGAAGAGAGGCGCAACTCTCATTTCAAAATTTGAAATTTGAATGTAATTAATGTTGTAGGCTGTTGAGCCATGGAGTCGTGCCTTTTCACAAGCATTAGAGTAGATAGCCTTGAATGTTTGTAAGGCTGAGATCTAGATCCGATTCTGGACTAGACAACCCATTCAATGTAATTGAATAGGGTAGGTGAGTTTGGAGGGAAGAGCTCAAAGAGCCCCCTCATGTAAAAGATCGAGACATCTTCTTTGTATTATGATAGAAAGTAGAGTAGGCATAGAGAGTTGAGAAGAGCCGAGACCTTGTTACAGTCCATGCTCAGAACACCTTTGTAAAGAGGCATTTTTATTTATACAAACCAGAGTAGTTTTTCCTGCATATTGTCTGTGCTATGTGAATGTCTTTATGTGTTCTTTGTATGTTGTAGGTATGCATTTGCAGGGGTTGTTTGATTTCAGGGTTAGAGGTCTTTGAGGCTTCACACCAAGAGGGTGTGACAAGACACTGCAGGTTCTGATAGCCATGCACAAAGAGTGCATTTCTGAATTCTACAGGTTCAGACAAAGGCGTGCCAGGAGGGCACAATAGCTGAAATCGTTTGCTCAAAGGAAGACCTCAAGGTTGTTGAATACCTTGGAGGTAAGGCTGTGTATGAGAGACACAGTTGCAGATAGAATCTCTGAGGAGTTCTGTAAGGCTCTTCCAGGAGAGCATTGAGCATAGGCACAGAGTGCACAAAATAACTCTGTTGTGAGTTCTGTAGAGCTCTGCCAAGTGGGCATTGAGCATAGGCACAGGGTTGTTGAACACCCTGCAGACTCAACAAGAGGTTGCTTGAGTGAAGGAGTGCCAGGAGGGCATCATATTTTTCCATCTGAAGGAGAGGAAAAAGGATAAATTCCTTAGAGGTTGAAACTACAGGAAAAGCTCAGAAGGGATAGCACCTTCCTGTGCACAGAGACTCTGCAAGGAGTGCAACAATCGTGGAAACCTCTTAAGGTTTCAAAGAAAGTCAAGCTCAGGAGGGCGAGTGCTTTTACGCATAGAGTCATAGCTGCAGGAGTCGCAGAAACAGAGCAAAGGTTGAGGCCTTTAGCTTTTGGAAATTCTTCCAAGCTCAGGAAGAAAGCGTCGAAGCTCAGGAGGGGCACAACAGCCATAGGATCAGGCTGAGGAAGAGATCTGGATTGTTGGTTTCCCACGTCCAGAAGCAGCAACAAGAGAGTGCACAGAGCGGAGAAGATCGTGAGCCGTCAGATCTCGCTCAGATAGCCAACAACTGTTGGATCTGTCAAGAGATGCATGAGGGTTAAGCCTTCGTGAACAACATAGGCGAAAGTCCCGAAGGAGGAGTTGAGCTATCGGGATTTCAGACTTCGGGTTTTCGGAGGTCTCGAAGACAAGAGATCGGGACACTCCATGGTGAAAGTCCCAAAATAGCGAAAGGATGGCAGTCGTCCGATTGAGGAGGACACATGTCGCGAGATCACCCATTTCGGGGATTCAGACACCGGGAAACTCAGAGAGAAGAGTTTTTTTTTGACTTCGCACCTGGCAAAGTCCCGAAATAATCTAGGCCGTCCATCTGTTGGGGACATGTGGCGGAGATCGAGAGTCCATTGGTATTTCGGATACCGGGGATTCAAGTTGACAGAGGATTTGTGTCACTGGGGGTCGCAAGTCATGAAATCGCGAAACGAAAAGGACTGTCCATCTGAGGGCGGACACGTGGTAGCAATCTAGGATTTCGAGGAAAGTCTCGAAAGGAAGAGTCCATCGGGATTTCGAAAATCAGGAGTTCGGGAGTCCCATTGACAAGAGGTCGGACTCTCGTATTGATAAACCTTGAAATAAGACTGTGGTCTTATGAGGAGTGGTCACATGGACTAGGGGCATAGCCAGAGGAGCTAATGCAAGAAAATCCTTTTCAACAAATTGACTTTTCAGAGATCGGGAGGTCGAAGAGTCAAGGACTCTTGACGTCGGGACAAAGTTAGTTCCGAAACTCGAAATTCCATTTCGGGAAAAAGTTCACGGTCTTGTACAGTGACTGTGGGGAAAGAGGAGGACCTGTGGATCGGAAATTTGAGATTCCAGCAGGGAATCAAGAGAGTCGCTTCAACTCGGGGAAGGTTTTTGAATGATCCTTAGACCGGGAGGTCGACGCTGTACCTACAGAGGGCAAAGGGGTGCTACGTCAATTTTTTGGTATCAGAGCGGGATTTCATCTGTATATTTCAGGTGAAGCGAGAAGGCAAAGGAATAAAAAGTATTGGAAACTCAGTGATGATTGTTTGTAGGTAGACAACAATCAAGAAGATGGTCAGGAGGACTGTAGGAGAAGCTGAAACACTCAGAGTTGCAGAGTGACAGCAACAGGTTTGCCTGGAGGGCAGACATATACAACAAGATGTCTACTAAATGATATACGAGTGCTGGAAGGAAAGACCCAAAGCTAATGAGTAAAGCTGAATGGGATAAAGAACTTGCCAAGATGAGGGCAAGAATGGATGAACTTGCATTTGAGATGTAACAGGATACCAAGTCAAGATGGGTATATGAATGGCCCATGAGGAAGCCGAAGGCAAAATGGCCAGTCAAGGAGTTGATGGCTAGAAGACAGCATAGGCTGTTAAGAGGATGGTTGAGGCATGCTGAAAACCTCGACGGACCCGAGGAAGTGGTTCAGGTATGTGAACCAGAGACTGGGAGAAATCTCAGTGATGATGAGGATGAATTGGAATCAGCTAAATATCTCAAGGACTGTCAAGAAGACAACCAGGAAATTCCCAATTGCCAAGAGGGCAAAGAGTTGGGATTTCTGCAGGATCTCACGGACTGTCAGGAGGACAACCAGGGAATTTCCCGTTGCCAGGAGGGCAATGAATCGAGATCACTGCGGGATCTCATGGACTCCCAGGAGGGCAGCAGGAAAATCCCAATTTTCTAGGTGGGCATGGGAATAGAAATGAGGCTAATGATAGAGTCAGCAGAGACTGCCAGCAAGGAGAAGCTGTGAAGAGAAGCAACAACAGCTGCAGCGCAGCAGTAGCAGAGAGATGGGGCAAGGAGACTCTAGAAATTTGTTTGGGATCCAGGAGGATTTCAACAGCTGAGATGGGAAGCACATGAGCAAGAGCACATGAATTTTGCAACTGAGGAGTATGATACAAGAGCATCTCTCCACGTCAATTAGCCAGCCAGCTAGCACATGTCAGCGCAAGCATTCAATGAAGAGAGGCGCAACTCTCATTTCAAAATTTGAAATTTGAATGTAATTAATGTTGTAGGTTGTTGAGCCATGGAGTCATGCCTTTGCGCAGGCATTAGAGTAGATAGCCTTGAATGTTTGTAAGGCTAAGATCTAGATCCGATTCTGGACTAGACAACCCATTCAATGTAATTGAATAGGGTAGGTGAGTTTGGACGGAAGAGCTCAAAGAGCACCCTCATGTAAAAGATCGAGAGATATTCTTTGTATTATGATAGAAAGTAAAGTAGGCAGAGAGATTTTAGAAGAGCCAAGACCTTGTTACAGTCCGCGCTCAAAACACCTTTGTAAAGAGCCATTTTTATTTATACAAACCAGAGCAATTTTTCCTGCATATTGTCTGTGCTATGTGAATGTCTTTATGTGTTATTTGTATGCTGTAGATGTATGTTGTAGGTATGCATTTGCAGGGGTTGTTTGATTTTAGGGTTAGAGGTCTTTGAGGCTTCACACCAAAAGAGTGTGACAGAACGTTGCGGGTTCTGATAGCCGTGCACAGAGAGTGCATTTCTGAATTCTACAGGTTCAGACAAAGGCGTGCCAGGAGGGCACAGTAGCTGAAATCATTGGCTCAGAGGAAGACCTCAAGGTTGCTGAATACCTTGGAGGTAAGGCTGTGTATGAGAGACATAGTTGCAGACAGAATCTCTGAGGAGTTCTGTAATGCTCTACCAGGAGGGCATTGAGCACAGGCACATACTGCACAGAAGAACTCTGTTGTGAGTTCTGTAGAGCTCTGCCAAGTCAGCATTGAGCATATGCACAGGTTTGTTGAACACCCTACAGACTCAGCAATAGGTTTCTTGAGCGAAGAAGTGCCAGGAGGGCATCATATTTCTCCATCTAAAGGAGAGGAAAAAGGATAAATTCCTTAGAGGTCGAAGCTACAGGAAAATCTTAGAAGGGATAGCACCTTCGTGTGCGCAGAGACTCTGCAAGGAGTGCAGGAGTTGTGGAAACCTCTTAAGGTTTTAGAGAAATTCAAGCTCAGGAGGGCAAGTGATTTTACGCACGGAGTCATAGTTGCAGGGGTCGCAGAAATAGAGCAAAGGTTGAGGCCTTTGGCTTTTGGAAATTCTTCCAAGCCCGGGAAGAAAGCGCTGAAGCTCAGGAGGGGCACAACAGTTGTCGGATCAGGCTGAGGAAGAGATATGGACCGTTGGTTTTCTATGTCCAGAAGCAGCAGCAGGAGAGTGCACAGAGCGGAGAAGATCGTGAGCCATCAGATCTCGCTCAGATAGCTGATAGTCGTTGGATCTGTCAGGAGATGCATGAGGGTTAAGCCTTCGTGAACAGTAGAGGCGAAAGTCCCGAAGGAGGAGTTGAGCTATCGGGATTTTGGACTTCGGGTTTTCGGAGGTCTCGAGGAAAAGAGATCGGGACACTCCATGGTGAAAGTCCCGAAATAGCGAAAGGATCGCAACCATCCGATTGAGGAGGACACATGTCGCGAGATCACCCATTTCGGGGATTCAGACACTGGGAAACTCAGCGAGAAGAGTTTTTTTTCGACTTCGTACCTGGCAAAGTCCCGAAACGATCTAGGCCGTCCATCCGTTGGGGACACGTGGAGGAGATTGAGAGTCCATCGATATTTCGGATACCGGGGATTCAAGTTGACAGAGGATTTGTGTCACCGGGGGTCGCAAGTCGCGAAATCGCGAAACGACGAGGACTATCCATCTGAGGGAGGACACGTGGCAACAATCTAGGATTTTGGGGAAAGTCCCGAAAGGAAGAGTCCATCGGGATTTCAGAAATCGGGAATTCGGGAGTCCCATTGACAAGAGGTCGAACTCTCATATTGATAAACCCCGAAATAAAACTATGGTCTTATGAGGAGTGGTCACATGGACTAGGGGCATAGCCAAAGGGGCTAATGCAAGAAAATCCTTTTCGACAAATCGACATTTCGGAGATCGGGAGGTCGAAGAGTCAAGGACTCTTGACGTCGGGATAGAGTTAGTTCCGAAACCCGAAATTCCATTTCATTCATGGTCTTGTACAATGACTGCGGGGAAAGAGGAGGACCTATGGATCGGAAATTTGAGATTCCAACAGGGAATCAAGAGAGTCGCTTCGGCTCGGGGAAGGTTATTGAACGATCCTTAGACCAGGAGGTCGACGCTGTACCTGCAGAGGGCAGAGGGGTGCTGCGTCAATTTTATATTGTAGTTCCTCAACAAATTAAACATGTTTAATAAATTAATGACAACATTGTCTTCTTCCAAAAAAAATTATAAATTCATTTATGGCATGGTCTCTTTTTCTCCTATAATCAACTTGGATTAATATTTTCTCTTGGTGTGGAGTTGCAGATTAATGTATTCTCTCCATTTCCTAGGGTTAGAGATGTCCTAATGGATTATTTATTAATGGTCTCATAACTCTAGCACCAAATTTGTTCATAACATTTTAGATATGTTTTCTTTGTGTTATCACTATTTTTACATTTTTAACTACCCTTCTTTGTCTCAAATTACCAACTATAATAAGGAAATCTTTTAGGGGCAATTGAATATTAGGTGGTATTATTTGTAGCACACATAGTTGAATGCTCTTAAGTTATTATTTTTCTTACCACCACTACAACTACCTCTTCTTTCTCACCTACTTTGTCTTCCACCTCTACTTCCTAGTGTAATTTTAATTCTTAATACATGATTATCTAAACTAGTTTTTTATAATATATTAATAGTTTATTATTTTTTTCATTCCTCAATTATGATTACAATCAAATTTTCTTGCGTATTCACTTCATAAATAGTACATGTCATTTTTCTTCCTATTATGAATAAAAAAATTATTCTCATGATTAATTAGGTGTGTCTTCCCAAATTTCACATTGAAATTCAAAATCTTATTTTTTTACATTTTCCCAAATATATAGAATTAGTAGCCTATCAGGAAAAACATTTTTGTATTTCTATTTGATATGTAGTTTGTATACCACAATTATTTTATTTATTTATTAAATAACCATTTTTAAAAAATCTATATGTAAATTCTCCTTCTTTCGCCTCATATTTCACTTTAGTTAACTTTTTCTTGTGAAAATAGTTCACTTCCCATCTCTTTCGAGTTTAAGAGTATATTCATTTGTCATTAGTCCATGTAGTACGAAAAGTATTTTTTTATTGTATGTATGATATTATCTTCAAACCTTTACATATCAACTAGGTTAGCAACTACTAGAACATTTATCATGCTCTTGTATTAAATTGTCGATCACTCGTGAACTATTTCTTAATCTCGTTGTTTGCTATTGTTCGTTTGTTATTGTTTTGTTGTTGGTGAATTTCATTATACCTATATTTCTTAGGGTCGTCACAAGTTGTGCGATTTATTTGTATGTAATATTTGTATTTTGTTATTATATAAGTATTTTGTTATTGTATGTAAGATATTATATTCAAAACTCTACATATCAATAATTAGTCCATTCACTTTTGAATGAACTAGGTTAGTAACTATTAGAACCTTTATTATAGATTCTTTAGAACCGTGAGGCTATTGTTTCATTGCTCTATGCTTGGTTGTATTAAATTGTCGATCACTTGTGAACTATTTCTTAATCTCATCATTTGTTATTGTTTTGTTGTTGGTGAATTTCATTAAGCATGTGATACCTATATTTTTTTTTAGGGTCCTTAGGAGTTGTGCAATTATTTGTAATGGCCTAGTATATCGGTGTTACTTTAGAGTATTTTATTTTAGAAAGTTTATATCTTATATATATATATATATAA
>ML783134.1:908963-972658 GCA_009831015.1 Picea engelmannii | reverse complement strand
AGAGAGAGAGAGAGAGAGAGAGAGAGATCGTCTATTATATTATATTGGTGTTACTTTAGAGTATTTTATTTTAGAAAGTTTATATCTCTTATATATATTAGAATAGATATTGTGAAATTTCAATTTTTTGGTATGAATGTTGTTGTGCTTGTCCCTATCAAGAAAAGAGAGAGGTTGGAATGTCATAATTTTAAAAAACATTTCATTTTTTTTTATTTTTTTTTGTTTATTAGTTGGTCACTTAAATTTGTTGTTATACAATATTCTTTGAAATATGTATCAAACTTTTTATGTACATATTTTCTCAAAAGTGATCCTTCTCCTTGCCTATCCTCATTATTACTCTTTTATATGATTTTAAATATGTATCAAACTTTTTATGTACACATTTCGTGATAAGTAATCCTTCTCCTTGCCAATCCTCATTATTACTCTTTTATATGATTTTTCTATTGGAGTTCTTTAAAATTTGTTTTTTATATTGAATTAAATTTGGTAAGGGAAAACTCTCTTGAGATTCTTAATCCTTATTAATATGTGGTATTCTCCATTTTTTAGAAAGCATTTTCATCAATGGGTTTTCTTGAGTAGTTGTATCATTATTCTATATTGGACTTCACCAGTTTCATTTGGTCAGCTCCAAATCAATGTACTACAAGGTGTTATCTACAATGCTCATTAAATGATTACTTACATAGTTGTTCTTTGACAATATTGTATTTTTTATGTCAATATCCACTCCTCTACTACTTAGTTGAAGCCAACCATATCTCTACTATGGTTTTCTTCATCGTTGATTTGGAGTACATCCATTCTAGACTCCATGTGCCTCAACAAAGACTCTTCATGTAGAGGTGATTAACGTATTCTACTTCCTAAGGTGATTTCATCCTTAGATTCATAATAGGAAGTGTTAACATCATTTCTTCTAATTGCCCCTTTTCTAGTTAACTAACTTTGGATTAACATTGACCATTATTTTGGAGATGTCTCTTAGTTCATACCATTTTTCTTCGTTTTTGTCTCTTTTAATTTTCTACAACTCGGTGTGGATTTTTTTATTTATTCAAGGAGCTATTTTTACCTCTAACTCTCAATTTATTGATTTTATGTTCTCTTTGTGTCCTCCTAGATTGTATTTTCCTACTTCCTTAACCCCTTGTGGGAAATTTCTCTTGGTTTTCATTACCTTTTAATTTACTTTTCAATTACGGCTACTCTTGTTCACCCAACTCTTTGATATTTACCAACACATTGTTAGCTTAGGAATACTCATTTGGGGTGATGACATCATAGATGTATGAGTTCCTTCTTCTACTTTGTATTTAAAAAATATTTTCTTGTATAATATGAGTTTTATATTTGTTAAGACTATAATTGAAGGTATTTTTCCATAATGTGAATTGCACCATTCTCAATAAAAAATTAATCAATATTGTTGGTACAAAAAAGAAGAATATATCTTTCATATCTATGTGGAATTGGCCTTTTATCGTATCCAAATAAAACACTTTTTCCCATCACTTATCCCCGGGGAGCATTTTAGGGGTTAAATTTCATCCATTGGCTATTATTCCATGCTTTTTCAAAAATAAAAGATTTGTCCATTTCCATTTTACTAAAATTGATTCTCCCAAATTCTATAGGTTAAAATTATCTTACCTTAAAAATAGCCAAAATTTTATACAAACAATACAAAATCCTTAGAAATTTGAACATTTTTACAAAATATCGTCAAACATTTTATAGTTTTCACAGTAAGGACCAGTAAGATTCACCAAGGTTTCTCCACTTTAAGATAAACTTTCATCCTTAAAATTTTCCCTACTTATTCCTTGTATAAATTGATGAAATTTTTCTCAAACAAATCATTCCTTTTTTTTTCCTATATTTTTTAATAGAAAACATACGTCTTCTTATGCTTCTCAATTTATCATTCACTTTCATTTTTAATTAAATTTGAAATTACTCTTGGAATTTATTCAAGTAATATTTCATTTTCCTCTTTGAAAAATAAGACACTAGCTTGCATAAGAGAGATTGTATTCCTTTCAACATAATCTACAAAATGATTTTTAACCTTTCTTCTCTACCAATTTTCTATTTCCTTCTCTAACAGACAACATCTATGTAATTTTCTCTTGTTTTTCAACATATATTTGGAATTATAGATTACTACAAGTGATAATGTAACCACTACTATATTCTAGGGAAGTGTAAATGTAGTCTAACTATAATATACCAATTATTAATTTTAGGTTTATGTGGTGAGAGTGCTTAATAAAATATATTGGAAAGTCCACAGTGGTCATTTTGGTTGTCAACGTTTTGGATCTCTAGTTGGATCCATCGTCATGACAAATAGTCGAGTAGGTTAAGAGTGATACCAAGCATATAAATACGAAAAAAGTAAAGAGCAAGAACCTTAGAGAAGAACTACAAATGTCATCTTGAAAACTGACGGTTGTAGTTGTTCTCTAGGGTTCATGCTCTCTGTTTTTTTCATATTTATATGATTGGTCTCCCTCTTCACCTAATCGAGTATTTGTCCCAATGATGGATCTATCTAGATATCTGAAACATTGACAATAAAAATGATGAATGTGGAGTTTCTGAGAGATTCTATTAATAAACTGATTGTACATCAAATATACAAATGAAAAATAGTTACATGAAAACATACAAGTAATATACATACAAAATCACTATTAGGATCCAAAATCTTAGAATATCATAATAAACCATAATTACATACCATGTACACCAATGTGAGCATGGAGAACAAGTCCAAGATAGATAAAAGAGATGAGTTACACAATTACTCCTTAAATACTAGGGGGAAATTCTCCACATACCCAAATACATTTATACATCACAATTCACATCTCCCCAATAATGACTACATGATAACTATATATACCTATTCACACATTGCACATGTGGCCCCTTTGTTATTAGGTTGAACCTATTACATATGCATTTACATAGTATATGTACTTTTAACAACTTATAGATATGACCTCCTTGGGGTCATATCATATACGTTTAACCCCATATATCCCCCCTTGGGGGTCATACCATAGTACCCTCCTGCAAAATATTTGTCCTCAAAGCTTTAAAGTGTTTACATGTGATGAAACCAAGTAATATGATTTTATTATTTTCCTGCATTCTTCTTTCCATTGATGATGATCTTGCTGAAAAAATGTTGGCATTGATGTGAAAGTGGCAGTGATGATGATGATGTGGCATTAATGATAAGGATTTAATAGTGATGATGATGATATGGCAGTAAAAAGGTATATTTTTTTAGTATTTAAGCCATGAATCCAAGTGAAGAAGCCTTGAAACCATGAATCCAAGTAAAGAAGACTTGAAGCCATGAATCCAAGTAAAGAAGCCTTGAGATTGTTTGAGTGTTGAATCCATGAATCCAAGTGAAGAATCCTTGAAGTCATGAATCCAAGTAAAGAAGCCTTGAATCCATGAATCCAAGAGAAGAATCCTTGAAGACATGTTTATAAAGCATTGAAAAGCCAACATGCAATAGTCAAGCCATTAGGGCAAGTCAATGTCAAATCAAATTCAAGAAGCACCTAAAGTACTAATAATGTGTCCACTTGAAGAAGCCTTGAAGTGCCTTGAAAGAGACTTGACATAAATGTATATAACTCCAAATTGTTCCCCTTATGGTGTAGCATGTAAGCATGGCCCTCATGAGATGAGATAACATGTAGTTAATTCCACGTTCCCACTTTCAGTTGTACACAAATGAAGACTTGAAGGAGCCTTGAAGAATCCCTAAAACTAAGTGAAAAATCCCCTAAAGTAAAAAGAATAAGATTACATATGTGAAATATCAAAATTTCAAGATGGAGACTGTTGAAAGTATTATTTTTGTTCAATTTGTATACCCTATCTTTGAGGGAATTTTGTACCATATATAACTAACTCAAATGGAAGAAAAAGTTACATGGTTGGAAATCCTATTATGATTCCTTTCTAATGGTACATGTAAGTCCCTCTAATTCCCTAGGAATGAGGAGATATGAATTTTTTCGTGTGACAACCCAGCTAGAAAATAGAGGTCGGTTCAGATAATTTTTGAGGAGATAATTACTATAAATATAGGATATAATTTCACATTTTTAGGATAACTAATGAAGAGAAAAAGTCTCATTTTCACTCAAGGTGTTGGGGTGTATTTATGGTGTGAAACAGAAGTCTAAGGGATTCCCTTAAGGTATTTCTTATTGTCAAGTATGTTATAAGGTTTTGATGTTGTTGTAAGGTTGTGAGGTTGTCGTATGCTTTGCTATGAAGTTGTGATGTTTTCGTGAGGTTGTGATGTTTCTTTATGCTCTTCTATGATTTTTTTATGTTTTTGTGATGTTGTCATGAGGTTGTGATGCTTCCATATGCTCTGTTATGAAGTTGTTATATTTTCATGTTGTTGTTGTGAGTAGATGTTTTCGTTAGTGGAAGTTTTCATGAATGGATGTTAATGTTGATTTCAGTGATTACATTATGAGAATGATTATATGAGGCTTCCTAGGGTTTGGAGGATTGTCTATGGAATGAATCATGCAAGTGAACTCAAAAGTACTCTATGTATGAAGATCTTGGATTGGTGACATGTTATTGATTTGGTGCTCAGTTGAGAATATTGGTGTATTTATTTAGCAGGTTAGTGTCGATGCTTTACAGAGTGCATGATTCCTTCTAGTTGGAGATGGTAAAGCTAGGGGGGTGGTTCCTCCTTACAGTCGATGCTGGTAAATCAAGGATTTAGATATTCGTTCAGGTTGGTGGATGTAAATCAGGGGGTTGGTTCCCCCTTCTAGTTGGTGGTGGAGAATCTTGGAAGTTCGTGATTTCTATGAATGTAATATTAACATGATATAAGAAAAATATTTTGTGGTTTTCTTCCATTTGTGTTTTGTGTATAGTTTTTTTGTGATGATGAATGGAATTGTTAATGGTTCATGTTGACATGATGTGATTAAGGTTAAAAATGGTAAAACATGATAAGTAGTAATTCACCCCCTCCCCTCTCGATATTGGTGAATATTGCAACAATTGGTGTTAGAACGAGTTCCTTCAGGAAGAGTCTTACCATTGAAAGGAATATCACATATATTCAGGAAGTTTACTCTTCATATGAAGTTCCATTATTCAATGGATCAAACATTTCTCATTGGAGAATAATGATGAGAGCATTTTTATAGGAAGAGGGGTTTGACATTTGGAAATTAGTATTATATGGTTACACGACTCCAAAAGATAGACGAAAGGGTGCAAAAACAAAGAAGATACAAAAATATAATGTGATGGCATTGAACATAATTCTAAGGGGCTTACTTGAGTCTGAAAAAGAAATGAAACGAATTTGGAAAACATTCAACGGCTAAAGAGGTTTGGGACAAACTACAATAAAACTACACAAAGGAATCAATGTAGGAATGGGAAAAATATCTAAAGGAAGATACACCAACGAAAGAAGAAACATCAAGTAAAATGGAAGACAACCCAAATAAACATGCAACAAATGAGTCAAATCAAGAAAAGGTGAAGTAATTAAAATCAAGTAAGTATTCGTGTGGTGATAAATTAAATCCTTGTGACATTAGATGTACCTATGAAAATAGAAGAAATTTTGACAAAGATAAAGATGAAAGAAAAATCCATGCCTCAGAAGAAGAAGAGAATGATGATGTAGAATTTTAAGTGGACCTTGAAGGGGAACTGATTAATGCTCTAGATGATTTGAGGAATGCAAGGGAGAATAAAAATATGCTAATGGAACAATTGTATAGGTATTAAGAAAATAATGCATTGCTAGAAGAGAAGCTAAGTGAGACTAAAATGATTGTCATTTTTTGAAGCAAAAGTAGAAGTGGCTAAGAAGACTGAAGAAAAATTGAAGAATCAATTAGAAGAGAAAGATATCCAAATAAGAACAAACTTGCAGAATGTTATTATTCAAATAGAAGAGGACAATAAAATTGAAAAAGTCATAAATAATCAACTAAATGAGAAGAAATAAATCTGTCAAGAAAGAGAACTTGAAATTGTTTCTCAAAGAGAGGAAGTGAAAATGACAGCTGCCACAAACTTGAAGTTTGAAGATAGTTCATCAAAATTAAAATAAATCCTCAATCAACAAATATATCCCACTGACAAGACATGTATTGGGTATGACCACAAGTAAAAACACATTGAAGAACAAAAGAGTTTCAAACTACCAAGAAAGACTAAAGAAATACATAAATGTCATACAAATGGTTTAAAGGACTCCAATAGCAGAGTAAAAGGCCATGATCAATCAATACATGAAAATAAATCATCACAAAGACCTACATTTCAAAGAAGACCCTTTTCTCCCAAGTATCAAAATTTATTTTTTGGTTATTGTTTTTCTTGCAACAATTTTGGACGTAAGGCTATAGAATGTAGAGCTTATGCAATAAATACTCAAGTAAAGAATAGAGGTATCTAAAATAATGTTGAATGCTACAAATGAAACAAATATGGACACTGGGATAGTAAGATCATGATGGAGTATTCCATAAAATAAAATACTCATATCAAATATAAGAAGGCTTGGAGAAGAAAAAAAAAACAAGAAGAATAGGTCAATGGAGAATTATTATAGGACATACCCATAGGAGTTGCAGAACTGGGTAACAATGATAAATATTCAAGTAAAGAGGAAGATGCCAGGATTACAAATGATGACCCTATAAAAGATAAACATTATACATCATTCTAAACAATTTTGCATAGATACTCCTAGTATCATGGATAATGTTGAGGGGGAGTTTAGGTAGCAGGAAAGGAATACAAAAGAAAGGAAAACAAAGGACTGCATAGAGAAGAAGACAATGGCTTGGTAAATCATATAGGAGAACAGGGGGGGATACTTTAGAAAGATTCAAGAAATGGCCCAGTCTAAGGGGGAGTCATCACTGTCAAAAGGGGAGTATTGTTGAAAAGAAAATATGCTCACAAAGATAGCATTAAAGTCAAAATAAGGAGCCATTGACGACATAAGGAGACGCAAAATGATTTGAATGACATTGGTTGTAATAATGAAGACATGAGAAGAAACTGAATAAAAACGAGAATCATAAAATTCCATAGGGGGAGAAACTTTTTATCCTAGATGTGAAAGGGGAGAGAAACAAATTATTGGTGACATGAGGAGGCACATGATAATAAAAAATGATCACTTTTCCATTGATGTCAAACAAGGAGATAAACAAATTTATGGATAGTGTGAGCATGGTGATGGATATACTGAGCATGCATCACTGAAAAAGGTAGAAGGTGTTGCCATCATTGACAAAGGGGGAGATTGTTGAAAAAATGATGTCAATGATGTCAAAGTGGTAGTGATAATCATGATGTGGCATTAATGATAAGGCTGTAACAGTGATGATGATGATGTGGTAGTGAAAAATGGATATTGTTTGAGTATTGAAGCCATGAATCCAAGTGAAGAAGCCTTGAATCCATGAAGCGAAGTGAATAATCCTTGAAGCCAAGTAAAGAAGCCTTGATATTGCTTGAGTATTGAAGCCACGAATCCAAGTGAAGAATCCTTGAATCCATGAATCCAAGTAAATAATCCTTTAATCCATGAATCCAAGAGAAGAATCCTTGAAAAAATGTTGATGAAGCCTCAAGAAGCCAACATAAAGTATTCAATCCATAAGGACAAGTAAATGTAAAAGAAAATTGAAGAATCCCTTGAAGTAGTAATGATGTGTCCACATGAAGAATCCTTGAAGTGCCTTGAAGGAGTCTTGAAATAAATGTATATAACTCCAATTTGGTCCCCTTACGGTGTAACTTTTAAGCATGGCCCTCATAGGATGAGAAAAAACGTGGTTGTTTCCACATGACCACTTTGATTTGTACACAAATGGAGCCTTGAAGAATCCCTAAAACAAAAAAAGGGTGAGTAGGCCCCTAAATCTAGGTGAAGAAGCCTACATATGTCCAAGATAAATATTGCAAGATGTTGACAGTTGAAAGTATTACTTGTGGTCAATTTGGATACCCTATATTTGAGGGAATTTTACCCTACAACTCTAAATCAAATGAAATCACAAGTTACATGGTTGGAAACATTATTAGGATTCCTTTCCAACAGTATATGTAAGTCCCTTTAACTCCCTAGGAATGAGGATATATGAGTTTTTCTGTTTAGCAACCCAGCCAGAAAATTGAGCTCGGCTCAGCTAATTTTTGGAGACAAAATTACTATAAATATAGGATAGAATTTCACATTTCTAGGCTAAATAACAAAGATATCAAGTTAGAGGTGTGGTCAACGTCTTAGGATGTCTTTCTAGTGTGAAAGAGAAGTATAATGGATTCTCTTAAGGTGTTTATTATTCTCAAGGTATGTTATAAGGTTGTGATGTTGTCGTAAGGTTGTGAGGTTGTGGTATGCTCTGTCATGAACTTGTGATGTTGTCATGATGCTACCATGAGGTTTTTATTCTATTATATGATCTAATATGAAGTTGTGATTTTACCGTGATGTTGTCGTGAGGTTGTGATGATTCCATATGCTCTACTATGAAGTTGTTATGTTGTCGTGATGTTGTCATGAGTGGATGTTTCCACTAGTGGACGTTGTCATGAATGAATGTTACCGTTAGTAGATGTTTATGTTAATGATTACATTCTAGGAATGATGTTATGAGGCTTTCTAGGGTTTGAAGGATTGTCTATGGAATGAAGCATGCAGGTGAAGTCAGAAGTAGTTTTTGCATGAAGATATTGTATTGGTGATATCTTATTGATTTCATGCTCAATTGAGAAGATTGGTGTCTGTTGACGATAAAAATCACAACGAGGATTTCTCCTGCAAAGTATTGCTAAAAGCCTATTATTATAAGGTAATGATATATATAATACTAGTAGGTGGGACCCCCTTGTAGATTGGAGGATCCGATCTGGTTCTTATTTGATTTTTATGCTCCTGTTCGACACTACTTACAGGGTTCCACATGATTGATGATGAAATCTTGGTTTTATTTGCGACATAATGACATATGGATAATGCATGCTATGTGTGGGTTTCATTGCTCTAAGCTCTAAATTTTATGTATGAATGGCTTATATTTAGAGTTATGACATTGTTGTTTAAGCCATGAATCGTCACATGTTGTGCCTGCACAAGACACATGTTAGTTGTAACAAGAAATAAGAGCAATAGAAAAGAGACCTATGAAAAATCTAAGCAAAAGAAACTAAACTATGTTATACTATGCTACACTATACACATTTGAAATTAAAGAAATGGTGTTAGTCCTAACTAACCATTGTAGTGGCTATACGAAGTATTGAGTTATATGAAGGCACATTTGATATGTGTTATGGTATGTTTGGTAATGGTTAACGTGATATAGGGTGGCACACTTGGAAAGTAATGGATGTTGGTTTGGATGCATGGATTAATTGATGGCTTGTTGGCGTGTACTAAGTAATTGAATGAGTAGAGGATGTAAGCGATGTGAATTTATCGCACTTCACCCCATACCTCTTCCACTGGTCGTCACCCTAGCTTGGCTATTATCATTCTATTTTGTTGTGGTTAAGATCCGATATTTAGAAGAGGAAGGAACTACTCGACCAAGCTCGCATTTTTAAGGAAATGTGGTTACTGGTATGTTTTTTTTCTCCATCCATGAACTCGCTTTGTTATGAAATAGATGTTGGCTCAGTGATGTATTGGTATGTGTTTTTCTTAAATCTGGAAACTGTGTAAACTCATGGTGTTTCTCTAGAATAGTTGTTTATGTGTTATTCATTGCAAATGAGAAATTTGGTGGTTGAAGTCACGATTTCATTGATTATTCTGAGTGGTGGAAGCCATGAAGGCTCTCTGTTGTCTTTATGGGTTTTTATTGGGAGGTTTCATTCCATATAGACTTGTTGGTCGTCTCCTCGCAGTTTTCTAGCCATACCCAGTCGTATTTGGTGTTATGGGGTTGTTGTGTTTGATTTTGAACCACCTTGGGTCACTGCATTTAATTTTCCACCTGGCCGTGGGATCGTTTTATGTTGTTGGGTTCTACGCAGTTGGTTATAGTGGGTATTATTCCCAGAGGCTTGCTTTAGGGTTGGTTGTTATTACATGGTTCTTCATTGCTACCAACATTATTCAGTTTTGGGGAAAACCAAGAGGGCTATGCCCTGCGTGTTCTCGGTGTTATTACGGGCCAGTAAGAAGCCTCTGCTCCTATACTCATAATCTTTCTTACCGGGTGTGAACTTTCACCCTGTCTTACAAGATGTTGGTTACATGGCCTTTGTGACCACCGTGTTGTCTCAAAGGGTTCTCGCATGTTTTTGGTGTGGTCAAATCCAATCTCCCTGTGTTGGTTCCACCGAGCGAACCCTTGATTAATCAGATCCCACACTTGATTAGTCAAGCCAAAATGTGATGAATTAAGCGAGTTATATCCCGTCGAGCACATTGTTGACTATTATGAGTTGGTGGAGTATCGTCGATAGTGGTTTATTTTTTGCTCGTCTATGTTAATAGCATTGACAATGGTTGTTATTATTGGTATATTGTTGCTACATTATTCATTTTGACAGTTGAATCAATAGTTCAACATGATTTAATTGGTTGATTGAGAAATGGAATTGGGCATATAGTTGTTGCCTCCTTATATTGGATTGATAACTTAGCATCGTTTGATGTTTTGATTCATAGAAATTAGACATGTACAATCACAGAAAGGTTCTTTGCGTTTTGAGTGGTCTGTGTTGTTCCTACAACGTGGTATAAATTGTTTTGGTTGTTTTTGTGTGTTTAATATGTCCCGATTGGGATCATTACAAACTTGAGATTTTATGTGAGAGACTTGGTTGTCTTTTGTGTATGTTTTATGGCTATCCTGCATCGTATCGTTGATTACACCATCAGATATGGGCACGAGTTTTATAACAATATGGTTTCATTGCAATTTAATTTTTAAATTGATTAGAGGAATGGAATGAGGAACGATTTTAAAAAACTTGTGTCTGTGTTTTATTTGAGAAAATAATTTATGGATAGTGGTTGATGGTTTTGATGTTGAACATAGTTGAAACAAATGATGTGTGTTCATTAGAATTTGTTTTAAATATTAAATGGGACAAGCAAGAGGAAACAAATTTCTTATACAGGTTGTTTGGAAGGCATATTATTTTGATTAAGATGGAACTTTGTTGATTGAAGGTGTTAAGGGTTTAAATGATAACAATGAGCAAGTTTAACACACAATAATGGTTAAATTATACATAGTAATTGTTAATTGATCACAATAATTATTTGGTGAAGGAATTCAAATCAAGTAAGTATTCGTGTGGTGATAAATTAAATCCTTGTGACATTAGATTTACCTATGAAAATAGAATCAATTTTGACAAAGATAAAGATGAAAGAAAACTCCATGCCTCGAAAGAAGAAGAGAATGATAAAGTATAAGTTTAAGTAGACCTTGAAGGGGAACCGATTAGTGCTCTAGATTATTTGAGGAATGCAAGGGAGAAGAAAAAAATGCTAATGGAACAATTGTATAGGTATTAAGAAAATAATGCATTTCTAGAAGAGAAGCTAAGTGAGACTAAAAAGATTGTCATTTTTTTGAAGCACAAGTAGAAGTGGCTAAGAAGACTGAAGAAAAATTGAAGAATCAATTAGAAGAGAAAGATATACATCTAAGCACAAACCTGCAGAATGTTATTATTCAAATAGAAGAGGACAAAAAAATTGAAAAAGTCATAAATAATCAAATAAACGAGAAGAAATAAATTTGTCAAGAAAAAGAACTTGGAATTGTTTCTCAAAGAGAGGAAGTGAAAAGGACAGCTGCCACAAACTTGAAGTTTGAGAATAGTTCATCCCAATTAAAATAAATCCTCAATCAACAAACATAGACAATACGTGTATTGGGTATGACCACAAGTAAAAACACATTGAAGAACAAAAGAGTTTCAAACTACCAAGAAAGACTGAAGAAACACATAAAAGTCATACAAATGGTTCAAAGGATTCCAATAGCATAGTAAATGGCCATGATCAATAAATACATGAAAATAAATCATCTCAAAGACCTACATTTCAAAGAAGACCCTTTTCTCCCAGGTATCAAAATTTATTTTTTGGTTATTTTTTTTCTTGCAACAATTTTGGACATAAGGCTATAGACTGTAGAGCTTATGCAATAAATACTGAAGTAAAGAATAGAGGTATCTAAAATAATGTTGAATGCTACAAATGAAACAAATATGGACATTGGGATTGTAGGATCATGATGGAGTATTCCATGAAATAAAATGCTCATATCAAATATAAGAAGCCTTGGAGAAGAAAAGAAAAGCAAGAAGAACAAGTCAATGGAGAATTCTTATAGGACATACCCATAGGAGTTGCAAAACTGGGTAACAATGATAAATATTCAAGTAAAGAGGAAGATTCAAAGATTACAAATGATGACCCTATAGAAGATAAACATTATACATCATTCTAAACAATTTTGCATAGATACTCCTAGTATCATGGATAATGTTGAGGGGGAGTTGAGGTAGCGGGAAAGGAATACAAACAAAAGGAAAACAAAGGATTGTATAGAGCAGAAGACAATGGCTTGGTAAATCATATAGGAGAACATGGGGGGATACTTTAGAAAGATTCAAGAAATGGCCTAGTTTAAGGGGGGGTCATCACAGTCAAAGGGGGAGTATTGTCGAAATGAAAATATGCTCACAAAGATAGCATTAAAGTCAAAATAAGGAACCATTGACGACATAAGGAGAAACAAAGTCCTTTGAATGACATTGTATGTAATAATGAAGACATGAGGAGAAACTAAATAAAAAAGAGAATCATGAAATTCCATAAGGGGAGAAACTCTTTATCCTAGATGTCAAAGGG
Source organism: Picea engelmannii (assembly GCA_009831015.1). Classification (NCBI taxonomy): domain Eukaryota; kingdom Viridiplantae; phylum Streptophyta; class Pinopsida; order Pinales; family Pinaceae; genus Picea; species Picea engelmannii. Next base: position 959,715 of record ML783134.1, on the reverse strand, counting down.
GAGAGAAACAAATCATTGGTGACAGAGGGAGGCACATGATAAGAAAAAATGATCGCTTTTCCATTGATGTCAAACAAGGAGATAAACAAATTTATCGATAGAGTGAGCATGGTGATGGATAGTCTAAGCATGCATCACCGAAAAAGGTAGAATGTGTTTCCATCAATGACAAAGGGGGTGATTGTTGAAAAAATGATGTTAATGATGTCAAAGTGATAGTGATGATCATGATGTGGTAGTAATGATAAGGATGTAACAATGATGATGATGATGTGGCAGTGAAAAATGGATATTGTTTGAGTATTGAAGCCATGAATCCAAACAAAGAAGCATTGAATCCATGAAGCCAAGTGAAGAATCCTTGAAGCCATGAAGCCATGAAGCCAAGTAAAGAAGCCTTGATATTATTTGAGTATTGAAGCCATGCATCCAAGTGAAGAATCCTTGAATCCTTGAATTCATGAATCCAAGTAAATAATCCTTTAATCCATGAATCCAATAGAAGAATCCTTGAACAAATGTTGATGAAGCCTCAAGAAGACAACATATAGTAGTCAATCCACAAGGACAAGTAAATGTAAAAGAAAATTGAAGAAGCCCTTGAAGTAGTAATAATGTATATAAATCCAATTTGGTCCCCTTATGTTGTAACTTTTAAGCATGGACCTCATAGGATGAGATAAAACGTGGTTGTTTCCACATGAACGCTTTGATTTGTACACAAATGGAGCCTTGAAGAATCCCTAAAACAAAAAAAAGTGAGTAAGCCCCTGAATCTAGGTGAAGAAGCCTACATATGTCCAAGTTAAATATGTCCAACGGTATATGTAAGTCCCTTTAAATCCCTAGGAATGAGGATATATGAGTTTTTCTGTTCAGCAACCCAGCCAAAAAATTGAGCTCGACTCAGCTAATTTTTTGAGACAAAATTACTATAAATATAGGATAGAATTTCACATTTCTAGGGTAAACAACAAAGAGATCAAGTCTGAGGTGTGGTCAACGTCTTGGGGTGTCTTTCTGGTGAGAAAGAGAAGTATAATGGATTCTCTTAATGTGTTTCTTATTCTCAAGGTATATTATAAGGTTGTGAGGTTGTCGTATGCTCTGTTATGAACTTGTGATGTTGTCGTGAGGTTTTGATTCTGTTATATGATCTAATATGAAGTTATGATTTTCTCTTGATGTTGTCGTGAGGTTGTTATGATTCCATATTCTCTACTATGAAGTTGTTATGTTGTCGTGATGTTTCCGTGAGTGGATGTTTCCGTTAGTGGACGTTGTCATGAATAAATGGTACCGTTAGTAGATGTTTATGTTAATGATTACATTCTGGGAATGACGTTATGAGGCTTTATAGGGTTTGAAGGATTTTCTATGGAATGAAGCATGCAAGTGAATTCGAGAGTAGTTTTTGTATGAAGATATTGTATTGGTGATATCTTACTAATTTCGTGCTCAGTTGAGAAGATTGGTGTCTATTGACGATAAAAATCGCGATGAGGATTTCACCCGCAAAGTATTGCTAAAAGCCTATTATTATAAGTTAATCATATATATAATACTAGTAGGTGGGACCCCTTGTAGATTGGAGGATCAGATCTGGTTCTTTTTTGATGTTTATGTTGTTGTTTGACACTGCTTACAGGGTTTCACGTGATTGATAATGAATTCTTGGTTTTATTTGTGACATAATGGCAGATGGATAATGCATGCTATGTGTGGGTTTTGTTGTTCTAAGCTATAAATTTTATGTATGAATGGATTATATTCACAGTTATGGCATTGTTGTTTAAGCCATGAATCGTCACATGTTGTACCTACACAATACACATCTTAGTTATAACAAGAAATAAGAGCAATAGAAAAGAGACCTATGAAAAATCTAAGGAGAAGAAACTAAACTATGCTATACTATACTATGCTACACTATACACATTTGAAATTAAAGAAATGGTGTTAGTCCTAACTAACCATTGTAGTGGTTATACGATGTATTGAGTTATATGAAGGCACATTTGATATACGTTATGGTATGTTTGGAAATGGTTAATGTGATATAGGGTGGCGCACTTGGCAAGTAATGGATGTTGGTTTTGATGCATGGATTAATTGATGGCTCGTTGACGCTTACTAAGTAATTTAATGAGTAGTGGATGGAAGCAATGTGCATTTACTGCACGTCACTCCATACCTCTCCCACTGGCCATCACCCTAGCTTGGTTATTGTCATTCTATTTTGTTGTGGTTAAGCTTTGATTCTTTAGAAGAGGAAGGAACTGCTCAACCAAGCTCACATTTTTAAGGCAATTTGGTTACAGGTATGTTTTTTTTCTCCATCCATGAACTCGCTCTGTTATGAAATATATGTTGGCTCGGTGATGTATTGGTATGTGTTTTTCTTAAAGATGGAAACTGTGTAAACTCTTGGTGCTTCTCTCAAATAGTTATTTGTGTGTTATTCGTTGCAAATGAGAAATTTGTTGGTATAAGTCATGATTTCATTAATTATTCTGAGTGGTGGAAGCCATGAACGCCCTATGTTGTCTTTATGGGTTTTTATTGGGAGGTTTCATTCCATCTGGACTTGTTGGCCATCTCCTCACAGTTTTATAACCATACCTGGTCATATTTGGTGTTATGGGGTTGTTGTGTTTGATTTTGAACCACTTTGGGTCACTACATTTCATTTTCCACCTAGTCGTGGGCTCGTTTTATGTTGTTGGGTTCTACGCAGTTGGTTATAGTGGCTATTATTCCCATAGGCTTTCTTTAGGGTTGGCTGCTATTACATGGATCTGCATTGCTACCAACATTATTCGATTTTGGGGAAAACCATGAGGGTTATGCCCTGTGTGTTCTCGGTGTTATTACTGGCCAGTAAGAAGCCTCTGCTCCTCTATTCATAATCTCTCTTACCGAGTGTGAACTTTCACCCTGTCTTTCAAGTTGTTTGTTACATGGAATGTGTGACCAACGTGTTGTCTCAAAGGGTTCTTGCCCGCTATTGGTGTGGTCGACTCCAATATCCCTGTGTTGGTTCCATCGAGCGAACCGTTGATTACTCAGATCCCACCCTTGATTAGTCAAGCCCGAATGTGATGAATTAAGCCAGTTATATCCTATCAGGCACATTGTTGACTGTTATGAGTTGGTGGAGTATCATCGATAATGGTTGATTGTTGGCTCATCTATGTTAATAGCATTGAAAGTGGTTGTTATTATTGGTATATGGTCACTACATTATTCATTTTGATAGTTGAATCGATAGCTCAACATGATTTAATGGGTTGATTGAGAAATGGAATTGGGCATATAGTTGTTGCCTCCTTGTATTGGATTGATAACTTAGCATCGTTTGATGTTTTGATTTGGAGAAATTAGACATGTACAGTCACATAAAGGTTCTTTTCGTTTTGAGTGGTCTATGTTGTTCCTATAGCGTCGTATAAATTGTTTTGGTGGTTGTTGTGTGTTTAATATGTCTCGATCATGATCGTTACAAATTTGATATTTAATGTGAGAGACTTAGTTGTTTGTTGTGTATGTTTTATGGCTATCGTGCATCGTATCGTTGATTGCACCATCCAATATGGGCACGGGTTTTATAACAATATGGTTTCATTACAATTTAATTGTTAAATTGATTAGAGGAATGGAATCAGGAACGATTTTAAAAAACTTGTGTCTGTGTTTTATTTGAGAAAATAATTTATGGAGAGTGGTTGATGGTTTTGATGTTGAACATAGTTGAAACAAATGATGTGTGTTCATTAGAATTTATTTTAAATATTAAATGGGACAAGTGAGAGGAAACAAATTTCTTATACAGGTTGTTTGGAAGGTATATTGTTTTGAGTAAGATGGAACTGTGTTGATTGAAGGTGTTAAGGGTTTAAATGATAACAGTGAGTAAGTTTAACACTCAGTAATGGTTAAATTATACACAATAATTGTTAATTGATCACAATAATTATTTGGTTAGTGTTAATTGATCACAATAATTGAAATACAGAGTTGTTTTATGGATTACTTAATTAATTTTATGAACAATATCCACTCTTTTCCCCTACCATTATTTCACTTTTCACTAATTACAATACCCTCTCCTTCCCATATCCATTATCCACTCCCTGTTCCTAAAATTTGATTACATTTAAGAGTAACTCTGTGTTGTAACAGTTTAAGATCACATGAATGGATTGCAGTGATATGTTCTTTGGTTTACATTACAGTTGATTGTTTGTTGTCTATGAGCAGTAATCGTGATATTTTCCCCCTCATTTTAACATTTTTCGCTCAATAAAACCCCTCGCATATCCCATAACCTTTGTTCACCCCCTGCTCATGGAAAACGATTAAACAATTTGTATGGATTGGATTGCATGAGTCTGATATGTTGCTGAGCCAAAATTTATTTCATATTTTTAAAATATTTGTCATGTATGGTTGTTAAAGGAACTATTTGCTAATCAATTATGCATATAGGAATGAGTTGTTTCGGCCAAGGTATCCATGTCATAGGTAACTGAGGAAGAGGTAATTAAAACCGAGGCCCACCATTCCCTTGACAAAGGAAAATCCACTACTGCCCATTCCTCACTGTCCAATGGCTCTGATAAATCAGTGTCCTCCCGCATGCATTTGAGGGATGATTGTTCTCATGTGATCAAGGAGATTAAGCCTAAAGTCTTAGCACATCCTAAGGAAATTTCAGAGAGATCAAAAGGTGATAGCAACATCAAGGGAAAGATTGCATATCAGAGTGGAAAATATGGATTTTAAGTTCTTTTTATTTATTAATTGTTGAGCATAGTTGACTTCAGATTTTTTTGGACAACATGTTTTGTTCGATATATGGGTAATATATTTTGGAAATAATCGCAAATATCATTGAGATAAATTGTCAAATATGAATGTGATGATGGGAGTCACAAGGAGGTATGTTTGATTAATTAAGTAGTTGTGTTATGATTGTTAAAAGATAAAGGGAGTCACAACGGGTCCCACCTACTAGTTATTATTTATTTAAAAAATCCTTATTATGACTTATTAATTTTACCTATAACTAAAAGTTGGTTGAGTTTTAGTTAACTTAACTAATGAAGTAGTTCAACTACTTCAACCAATTCTAATTTCCTTAAAGGAAAAATGAAAGGGAGGAACAAGGGGATAATAGAAGGAGAAGCATACTAAGGTCTGCTCTTTGAGTTTTTGTTGAGATAATTCAGTTTTAATTCATTCCTTAATTTATTCAAGGCCTAATTCTTTTTTATGATAGCAGGGTCTTATTATAGACAACAATATTCAGGGCTGAATTACATCATTGAGACACTTGTTTTTCATAGGTGTTGATCTATATTTGATAGTTTACGTATACTTGTCTGTTTGTGAATTAGTTTTCATGACTGAAAAAGGATATTGTGAAGAGTCGAGTGGGAAGCAATCTGTGGCAAGATGATCCAGCTTTTCAAGTTCAGTTTTTTTATTTTCTGTCAGAAGTCCTTCTGTATGTTTGATCGGGGACATCTAAGTTTGACTTTGGTCCAAAATTCCTTAGGAAATTTTGTAAAGAGAATGATTCTTTGATGAATTGAAATGAAATAAAGGATTTCTTTATGTCTCATATTTTTTTATTATCGACTTGGTGTCTTTACTTATGTCTCTATATTTATTTCAACATATGTTATGTTTAGAAAAACACATAAATAATGAATTTTTTAGCAAGCTTTTATTTATAAAAAGTCAGCTTAAGAACTTGTAATCAATACTTGTGAGTTAGGATATTAATTTTGATGGCTATAAACATAGGGTGATATTCCCGTCTATTTTTCTTTAGCCAAGCAGAATCTAAAAATGCTTGATTAACATCATTTCATATATTTTCCTCTACATTTATTTGGCGACCATACTGGGGAGATCTTCAATATCTCTTTAGTAAATTTTTATGCTTGATTAGAATCGATACATCTATTTTTTTGATATTGATTCTTTGACTGTTTTATTTCTTAATGACTGTGTCTGTTGCAAGGTAGTCCAATATTGAGCTCGGTCTTCAAGATCAAACCAATATTTCTTTGAATTTGTTCAACACCATTTTAGATAGCTTAGAAATCAATAGTAACCTTCTTGTCCCTTCAGTTTTGGCCTTTCTTTCATGTCCTTAGATTCTCGTGTTTCTAGAAGAAGAAGAGGCTTATCACGTGAAATTAATCCTATTGTTGAAATAGGAAGAAGGAACGTTGTGCTATCAACCAAACAAAGTGCTCTAAGGATAACTTTGTCTAATTCATCCAGTTTGTCTTCTTCTCCCTCATCTATCATCCACAAGATGGCATCTAGTGGTGAATCTGGTGGCACTGGATGTGCTTCCTCCTATCAGACTTCAGCTTTGTCAGTGATTCATGGCTTATATAACCACCATATCCCTGTCCAATCTACCACAAATCCCACCAAAATCATTAAAAAGTATAGGTTTTTTCAGTTTGAAGAAGATGTCACAACCACACCATGGCATGTGTCCTCTTCTCTTAACCTAACACCTTATACTCATTCATTTCCTAAATTCAAAGAGAATCTCCCTAGGTTTTCGAGAAATAAATCCGTCACTACAAACGAACACTTGGTGGCATTTTCTAATGTTTGTGACAACATGGGAGCCAATGAAAACGATACTTGCATGCGCTTATTCGTCAATTCCTTAGAAGGAAAGGCTACGACCGACTTCTTTAACCTTCCTCCTAAGATTTTGTCTACTTGAGAGGAGTTAGTTTACTGGTTCAGGTCCACCTATGGGCAATCTAAAATCCCAACTAAGCAGTTACAGGAGTAAAATAACATCGCCTATAGGGATGGTGAGACCATCAAGTCCTTCAACTTGTGTTTCACTAAATTATACAATCAAATCCCTGAACTCATTCAACCTCGGAACCAAGCCGCTTTCATGCATTACTATAATGAATTACCCTCCCCTTATCATCATAGGCTTGATGAAAAATCCATTGATAACCTTGGTTTCGCTCTGCATACTTTTTTAGAATATGAAGAACAACTTGAAAGAACATGTCTTCTTCATGGAGAATCGGTTAAACAAACAGACATGTCCACCCTCTTACAACTAATACAAGATATGAATAATAGTATGATAGCATATGAGTGAAAAGGAACTGTCTCCCCTCTGACCCCTGGAGCTCCATCCTCTTCTACAACCCCCTTTAGAAATCAAATAGAAAATAATTTTCAGCCTAAAGTTATCTTGCCTCGAAGTTGGTGTAACATTTCTGAGGAACACCACGAGGAAGCCACATGTGAGGTAAGGAAGAGTTCCGGAGACGATATATTTGGTAAAAGACCAGAAACAACCATCGTTGTCCTAGAGTTTGCATAGCCAAAAGATGTTATGATAATTAATAATAGGAACAAATCCTATGCTCCCAAAGGCAAATTTGATCCTCCCTGCAATTATTCTAGCTCGAGCTCATCCTCACCAGCTGCTACTATTCAGGTTCCTAAAGTTCCTGACAGTCAAGGAATTACCTCCCCTCTCCCCTCTTCCAAATATAATATTCTAAATCAGTTGGCCAACATCAAAGCAGATGAAACCCTTTTGGACATGGTTGTCATCCCTGAACAACAGAGGCATATAAAATAATTCATGGAAGGAAAATATTTCATTGTAGCCAACCTCTCGGAAGAGGTGGATGAAGAGGACTCGTTTGTAAATAAAGTAGGTGTACATAAATTTATATACCCTATAAAAAAAAACTTTTTATATTTTTGTAAAGATTATGGATAAGATCGCCCATTGTTGCCTCATTGATGGTGGTTCGGGCCCAAGTGTGATGTCAAATATTATTATGGAAGAGATAGTCTTGTCTTGTACAAATGAAAACACCGAAAGAATTCTCTCCTATAATAGTCTACAACAAACGACCATAGGTGAGATTAAAGATATGACCTTAGTTTTGTGTGCACACCCTGAAATAAGGACAACCTTTAGCATTGAGATAATTGATATGCCAGTAAGCAATTACTCAATCATCTTGGGAAGAGATTGACAAGATTTAATGGGTGGATACCTCTCACTCGACAGAACACATTTATCCATTCCCCAGAATGGTAAAAACATTATAGTCCTTAGAGAGGGAAGCATTTCACCTTACATAGAGAATGTCCCACAACCTAATGTAAACTATATCGAAGAGGACCTAGGAGTGTATTCCATATTTGTTGAGGAGGATAACATTCCCTTGGAACAAATTGATTTAGATGATGATATGTGGCACATGCACTTTGATGGTTCATGCTTTCTCCTATAATGCACTTTAGATGAGAAATCATCAAAGTGCATTATAGGAAAAATCCGTAACTTTTCTTATAGGTTGGAGTTTGCTTGGACAAACAATGTCACTGAATTCAAAGATTTGTTATTAGGCATTGAGAGAACCTATAATCTTGGTTGTGGTCACCTTTCATTTTTGGGGGATTCCGAGCTTGTTGTGAACCTTGTACATAAGATTTACTCTCCTAGCAACAAGTTGATGAAACAATACACCCAAAATATTTGGGCTCTTATCTTGAACCTATTATCTTTCAACATCACTCATGTTAAGAGGGAATTGAACTCAATGGTTGATCGATTAGTTGTTTTTGCATCCTCTCCTAATCGACAACTTCTGCCACATAGACCTGATTGTACTTTTCAATATCCATATCATCCATATATCCCTGACAATATAGAATCTTGGCAGGTCTTCCCTAACGATGAGAGAATTTGTGCTTTCATTCAAAATGAACCTCTTAATCCCAAGGAAATTATATCCATAGAAGATAACAATATTCCTAAGGGTTTGACTCCTCTAGAGAGTTCATTTTCATCACTCGAGAGTTCATTTTCATCGAGTGATGTAGGCAATAAAGAGAAACAGAAAGAAGAGGAGTCAAAAAGGAAGGTGGGCGAAACCATCTCCTTGAACATTGGGACACCCGAGTCTCCAAGGAATGTTAGAATAGTTTCCCAATGTTCTGATGAAGAGAAGATGGAGTTTGTCGAGTTACTTGGTGAATTTCAAGATGTTTTTTCTTGGTCTTATGAGGATTTTCATGGTTTTGATCCTGGTCTCATACAACATGCTATCCCCATCAGGGAAGGCATAAAACCATTTAGTCCAAAACAAAGACCTATCAACCCTGCACTGGAAGAAACTATTCGAAAAGGATTGGAAAAGATCTTGAAGGCTGGTATCATATTTCTAGTCAAGTATTCTGAATGGGTTTCAAATTTGGTTCCTTTCCGAAAAGCCACTGAACACATAGTATTTTGAGTTGATTTTCACGCAGTTAAGTGGGATGTTACGAAAGGTTATTTTCATCTACCTAACATAGAAATTATTTTGCAGCAAGTCGCAGGGTCACACATCATGCCCTTACTTGATGTTTTTTCCAGTTACAATCAAATCAGGGTAAAAGAGGTAGATAAATTCAAAACCACCTTTATTACTACTTGGGGTACCTTTACTTATGAACGTGTTGGTGGTGGAAGTCACTCATGGATTGCTAACAGGAGCAGAGCCTGACGCCCATCAATTTTACGTCACGGTTGTTCATAGATGGGTGATCGAATGGCGGGAAACTCAAAACAATAGCGTTCCAACTCTGAAACTAGGCCTGGTATGCATGAGCAAGTGAGGTCTTGTGTAAACATCAAACAGTGAGCTGTAGTAAAGGGTGAACAGGAGGAAGACTTGTACAAGAGAAAAGCGAAGGTCTGTTATAAACAATAGGTTTCTAACAGACTGAGGAAGAAGACGTCCAAATGCGATATCATCTTACATTCAAACGCAAAGCCAGAGAATACAACAATGCAACAATAAATCTTTTATCATAACATAACCGCAATAACTCACACGACTCAGTCAATCACGAACTCTCTTAGCATGAGACGAAAATTAGATGGAGTAAGAAGAACCGTCTGTCATAAAACAAGAAATCTCATATACAAATGCATAAGCTGAAAGCTAGAATAACTGTTAAACATTACAGTAGGGAGCTCTACTCAACCATCGATCCTTACAAAAATGGCAAAAATGCCTACATATACTCAAAACAAAACACAACAGTGAAAACGAGATATTGCATTAATAACATTGTGTCTGCATGTCTTCTGACAGTCTGCGCATGCAGACTGGACAATCGTGCGCCTATGACAGACACCATCTTAACTGCGCGTGGCTCCAATAAGGGGAGTAGCTGAGCCATTAAGTGCCGAGCTAGTGTGTTCAGACTTCCTTCGGCTAGTCGAGGACTCGGGCATGGCTTCTCTGGAAAAATGGGCACACAGGACCCCCTTGAGTAGACCGCTTGCCAGACCCTCCATACCTTACAATTAATGATTGAGGTGAGGCCTCAACCACCCTCTCTTTTCTTCATTCATTCGTGGCAGCTACCGGGAATTAAATCACGTCGAATCGACGTCTGAAGAATGCAGTCCCCCCTCTCTTGAATCTTAATTCGGCACCTCTGGCTTCCCTGTACAGCCCCTTCTGCTCCCTAGAGTGACCACGGGCTGTGACCCTTCGCCTATCTACCAGAGTGTTGTCGGTGCTTCGGGGTTCGCGGGTGAGAAAGGAACATGACCTTTCTCCTTCAAAATCGCGATGAGCGGAATGCCGAGAGGGCCTAACGGTTGCCACGCGTTCCCCACGAGATGAACGACTGAGATGCTTTTTGGCGCTTTGGGACCCGAGTGGAAAAATGATAAACAATAGCACCCCACTTCCAGGCTTGTTCTTTTACGACCAGACGCCAAAACCACGGGCCCGATTTGGGGCGCTATCGACATTTCGGGGTTCAGGGTTTCGAGAAGTGAAGGGACGAGGAGCGCTTACCCCTCAAACTCACGAATGCCGACACGGATGTGTGCCACGTGTCCTTCAGACGAATGACCCAGATAGTATTCGTTATTGTAAAGAGGGCTGCCCCATTTACAGGCTCGCTTGACGTGACCTGGTGCTAAGACCGCGGGCTCAGCTCGAAAGGTGCTTCAGAACTTCGTTGATTGGCAATTTCAAAAGAAATGAACTAACACCACCTTGTCTCCTGAAACACCGATCTCCGATAGGCCGACTGGCTGCCACCTGTCTCGATCGGATCAGACGATCCAGATTTGCTTTGAACCATTGGCGCCGCCCTTCGTGCTAAACCCCGGGCAAATTGATAGCCCCGAAAACCCGATGAGCGTCGATTAACTCTGTAGGCTGGATCTCGGTTGCCGACAACAAAACTTTGCTCACTCGCTTGACTCGCAACCGGAAAGTTGGGTCCTTCTGCTATTGTACCTGGGTGTTTCGTGTGCAACCTACAGCCCTGGGTGCTCTTGAGCCCGGGACAAGAATTATCGCTAACATTAGGCTCCATGGGGGATAGAGTCATCCCTGTGATGCTCTAAGAACTCATTCCGCAGCTTCAGTGCCTTGCCGTTGGGCTATGGAGTCAGGCTCAAAGTATCCTACTGTTGAAAATACAAGCCGAAAAATAAAAGCAACAAAATAAAGCTACGTGCTCAAAGGAGCTTATTTATATACAGTCCTAATGCTAATAAAATATTTTACATGGACTAGGTGAAAGAAAACTTCCACCATAGCCATCCAAGCAGCTTCCTGGATAGAAGCTCCTTCCTTCTGTCAATGATCATCAGCAGATGGTGTAGCCGTAACAGCAGAACGGTTACACTCATCAACTCCTCCTTACAGGTTGGATTTGAGATGAAATAGGGAGGCTCCAAGGCATAGGGGAAATGCCACTCCATGTATTTGCTGACAGGGTCATCGAATGAGTGGCCATTTCCAAGGAATTGGTGAAATACAGCCTCTTCTGCTACACAGTTGTTCACACGCGGCCGAATGTCTCTGATAACCACAGGCGGGTGAATAACTGAAGTAGGCCCACTGATCTCAGGTGGTGGTTGCTCACTGAATGGCTCTGAACGAAGGGCAGATTGCCCCTCTGGTTCTTTTTCCTCTTCTTGTTGGCTCTCCTCCAGGTCTGATTCATATTCATCATAAATAGGGACCACAGGGTGATTCTGCTTGCTAACTGGCTCTTCAGTATGTTTATAGTGATCAAATGTAGGATAAACTTGCAGCTCATCATCACTATAATATTCATCAAAAAGGGGCTGACCCTTATCTTTATGATCCTCCTCCAGAATGGTGATCCTGTCAAAAATATTCGTTTCAGGGATAGTGGGACCCGCTGCTTCTGGTTGCTCATACATAATCTTCTTCCCAGGTAAAAATATATCGTGAGAAACTCCTTGGAGAAAAAGAGAGGATACCTCTTCCGCAATAATCTCTTCTTTACAAACGGGAAGGTCTCCGTCCTCAGAAACAGGGTTGCTAGGAATATTTGCTTCAAACCGACATTTAGGTGAGACATCTACCATGGACCACATCTGCTCTACAAACTCATAATCTCCACAAGAGGCGTGTTGATCTTCATAAACATCTAAAAGAACAGACGCATCCGATATGATGTCAGATGCTTCCATTCTCGAGCTAACACCACTCATATCATTCAACACCTCAAATTTTTCACAACAGATGCTTTCCTCCACAGTAAGGGCTTCATTGCAGACATGGTCTGTAGGGCTAGCAAAGGCTTCACGAAGCAAAGAAAATTCTTCACAACAATTTTCATACAAACCATCAGCTGGATAGTAATCTTTACAAAAAGCATTGAAAGCTGTATGAAAACCTGTTAAAGAGAGGATGCTCGCAGCGGGAAGAGATCGACACCACTCAAGAGCAGCTCCCTTCAATGAATACCTGAAGAGCTTAATCTGGACATCCTCATGCGTGATATTGTGTCGGTGAATAGCTTCATGGAAGTCCAGTAAATGCTCAATTAGTTCCTCCCAACTTGTTGCATGAAATTCAGGGAGGAAATCTTCCCATTGGTCTCTATCAGGAAGTGCATTAGGAAAACCAACTATTTGAGAAAAGTCACAGAAAGCAAACCTTTGAGATAGAATTTTCTCCATATCGAACCAGTGGAGTCGCCAATTGATCCTCGAATCATGGATTCGCCAGGTGAAAGATGCGCAGCTTCAAATATGCTTGGTCCTTGTTCACCATCAAAGGCCAGATCTTAACATTGTCGTTACCCCAGGAAGCTTCTCAGACTGAGAAAGTAGCTGCTGAAACCTTCTCAAGAAATCTCCTTAGGGTCAGCTTTCAGGTGTGCTAACAGTAGTCACAGCTGAAGCAGTGATGTGATAACAATGGAGTCGCCAGGTGCACAGTAGAAATATTTAAGGGCTCTGATGTCTGATGCACCTTCAGAATTAGAGGCTCAATGTCATTCTGCCCAGGGAAAATCTTCAACTTCGTCCCCGACAATGGCGCCAGAAATGTTGGCGACGGAAGTCACTCCTGGATTGCTAACAGGAGTAGAGCCCAACGCCCATCAGTTTTACGTCATGGTTGTTCATAGATGGGTGATCGAATGGCGGGAAACTCAAAACAATAGTGTTCCAACTCTGAAACTAGGCCAGGTATGCATGAGCAAGTGAGGTCTTGCGTAAACTTCAGACAGTGAGCTGTAGTAAAGGGTGAACATGCGGAAGACTTGTACAAGAGAAAAGCGAAGGTCTGTTATAAACAACAGGTTTCTAACTGACTGAGGAAGAAGGCGTCCAAATGTGATATCATCTTACATTCAAATGCAAAGCCAGAGAATGCAGCAATGCAACAATAAATCTTTTATCATAACATAACTGCAATAACTCGCGCGACTCAGTCAATCACAAACTCTCTTAGCATGAGACGAAAATTAGATGGAGTAAGAAGAACTGTCTGTCATAAAACAAGAAATCTCATATACAGATGCATAAGCTGAAAGCTAGAATAGTTGTTAAACATTAGAGTAGGGAGCTCTACTCAACCATCGATCCTTACAAAAATGGCGAAAATGCCTACATATACTCAAAACAAAACACAGCAGCGAAAACGAGATACTGCATTAATAACATTGCGTCTGCATGTCTTCTGACAGTCTGCACATGCAGACTGGATGATCGTGTGCCTATGAAAGACGCCATCTTAACTGCGCATGGCTCCAGCAAGGGGAGTAGCTGAGCCATTAAGTGTCGAGCTAGAGTGTTCAGACTTCCTTCGGCTAGTCGAGGACTCGGGCATGGCTTCTCTAGAAAAATGGGCACACAGGACCCCCTTGAGTAGACCGCTTGCCATACCCTCCATACCTTGCAATTAATGATTGATGCGAGGCCTCAACCACCCTCTCTTTTCTTCATTCATTCCTGGCAGCTACCGGGAATTAAATCACGTCGAATCGGCGTCTGAAGAATGCAGTCCCCCCTCTCTTGAATCTTAATTCGACGCATTTGGCTTCCCTGTATAACCCCTTCTGCTCCCTAGAGTGACCACGGGCTGTGACCCTTCCCCTATCTACCATAGTGATGTCGGCGCTTCGGGGTTCGCGGGTGAGAAAGGAACAGGACCTTTCTCCTTCAAAATCGCGATGGGTGGAATGTCGGGAGGGCCTAACGGTTGCCACGCGTTCCCCACGAGATGAATGGATGAGATGCTTTTTGGCCCTTTGGGACCTGAGTGGAAAAATGATAAACAATAGCGCCCCTCTTCTAGGCTTGTTCTTTTACGACCAGGCACCAAAACCACGGGCCCGATTCGGGGCGCTATCGGCATTTCGGGGTTCGGGGTTTCGAGAAGTGAAGGGACGAGGAGCGCTTACCCCTCGAACTCCTGAATGCTGACACGGATGTGTGTCGCATGTCCTTCAGACGAACGACCCAGATAGTATTCGTTATTGTAAAGAGGGCTGCCCCATTTATAGGCTCGCTTGACGTGACCTGGTGCTAAGACCGCGGGCTCAGCTCGAAAGGTGCTTCGGAACTTCGTTGATCGGAAAATTCAAAATCAATGAACTAACACCACCTTGTCTCCCGAAACACCGATCTCCAATAGGCCGACTGGCTGCCACCTATCTCGATCGGATCAAACGATCTAGATTTTCTTTGAACCATTGGCGCTTCCCTTCGTGCTAAACCCCGGGCAACTTGACAGCCCCGAAAACCCAATGACCGTCGATTAACTCTGTAGGCTGGATCTAGACTGCGGACAACAAAACTTTGCTCGCTCGCTTGACTCGCAACTGGAAAGTTGGGTCCTTCCGCTGCTGTACCTGGGTGTTTCGTGTGCAACCTACAGCCCTGGGTGCTCTCGAGCCCGGGACAAGAATTATCGCTAATAGAACGTATGCCTTCTGGCATATCTTATGCAAGTACCACTTTTAAAATACCTATGCAAATAACTCTTGACGATTTTATCAGTGACGTTGTTCATATCTATCTTGATGATCTAATTGTCTGCTTTAAAGGGCTGTCAATTGTCTCGAAGTCTCAAGAATTATGGTTGGGTCCTTTCAATATTGCTTTTGTCCTGGGTATTAACTCTTACATTCTAAAGGATTTACATGATCGATTGTTTTCCTACAACACTAACGATTCTCACCTGAAACGTTACGTGGCACCAACTTGAAAATTTCTAACGCTATTTGGATTTTCTGTATATTAGTAGTCTAGTTCTGATTTCATTGTTTTTCACTATTTTTATTTCTGCAATTACAATAGTTTGATTTATGATTTTCTTTCCTTCTTCTTTTATATTTCTGGCATTTTATTCCCTACTATTTTAAAGTTTTGTAATCTTGATTCTATCATGATTTTTATTTCTTTTTCGTCTTTTAGTTGATTTTGTTCAAGAATAAGATGTTGGATTAGTTCTTCCAAAGTGACACTCTTGCAATATATTGTTAGTCAATAACAATCAATCTTACACAGTTGTTACGATGTTCCCCCTTAAAGCACTCAAATATGTTATCTTCTTTCACTGCTGTCTTTTAAAGAAATTGGTTATCTCCCGCTTCTGCTCTCCATTTCTTCATCCATTTGAGAATTTAAAAGAGCGGGTCCATAATTTTTCTCCTTGAAGTAAAGAGTATATTCTGGTTGAATGATTATGCATACATGGATAAACCCCCTCATACTTAACATTTTTCATGAGTTATTCCCAAATTCTCGTTCATTTTTCCATTAAATCCGCTCACTTCCCCTTGTTGCATAATATTCCTGGTTATGTCTTCTTGATCTGTTGTTCTTGGTCTGCGAAACCATGTGTTCTGAGCTCTAAATATGTTGAAAACAAATTTCCCTGTGGAGTCGCCAGTTTGTTGACAATAAAAATCGCAACAAGGATTTCGCTCGCAAAGTATTGCTAAAAGCCTATTATTATAAGCTAATGATATATAGAATACTAGTAGGGGGGAACCCCTTGTAGATTGGAGGATAAGATATGGTTCTGATTTGATGTGTATGTTGTTGTTTGACACTTCTTACAGGGTTCCACATGATTGATGATCAAATGTTGGTTTTATTTGCGACATAATGGAAGATGGATAATGCATGCTATGTGTGGGTTTCTTTTCTCTAATCTTTAAATTTTAAGTATGAATGACATATATTCACAGCTATGAAATTGTTGTTTAAGCCATGAATCGTCACATGTTGTACTTGCAAAAGACACATGTTAGTTGTAACAAGAAATAAGAGCAATAGAAAAGAGACCTATGAAAAATCTAAGGAGAAGAAACTAAACTATGCTATACTATGCTACTCTATATGCATTTGAAATTAAAGAAATGGTGTTAGTCCTAACTAACCATTGTAGTGGCTATACGATGTATTGATTTATATGAAAGCGCATTTGATATGTGTTATGGTATGTTTGGCAATGGTTAATGTGATATAGGGTGGTGCACTTGGCAAGTAATGGATGTTGGTTTCGATTCATGGATTAATTGAATGGATTAATTGATGGTTGACTGACATGTACTAAGTAATTGAATGAGTAGAGGATGAAAGCAACGTGCATTTACTGCATGTCATTTCATACCTCTCCCACTGGACGTCACCCTAGCTTGGTTATTTTCATTCCATTTTGCTGTGGTTAAGCTCCGATATTCAAGCGAGGAAGGAACTGCTCGGCCAAGCTCGCATTTTTAAGGCAATTTGGTTGCAGTTATGTGTTTTTTCGCCATCCATTAACTCGCTCTATTATGAAATAGATGTTGGCTCGGTGATGTATTGGTCTGTCATTTTCTTAAGGCTAGAAACTGTGTAAACTCATGGTGTTTCTCTGGAATAGTTGTTTGTGTGTTATTCGTTGCAAATGAGAAATTTGGTGGTTGAAGTCATGATTTCATTGATTATTCTGAGTGGTGGAAGCCATGAAGACTCTATGTTGTCCTTATGGGATTTTATTGGGAGGTTTCATTCCATATAGACTTGTTGGTCGTCTCCTCACAGTTTTATAACCATACATGGTCGTATTTGGTGTTACGGGGTTGTTGTGTTTGACTTTGAACCACCTTGGGTCACTGCATTTTATTTTCCACCTGGTCGTGGGCTCGTTTTATGTTATTGGGTTTTGCGCAGTTGGTTATAGTGGCTATTATGACTAGAGTCTTGCTTTAGGGTTGGTTATTATTACATGGATCTGCATTGCTACCAACATTATTCGGTTTTGGGGAAAACCACGAGGGTTATGCCCTGCGTGTTCTCGGGGTTATTACTGGCCAGTAAGAAGCCTATACTCCTGTGTTCATAATCTCTCTTATTGGGTGTGAAATGTCACCCTATCATGTAAGTTGTTGGTTATATGGCCCGTGTGACCACCGTGTTGTCTCAAAGGGTTCTCGCCTGTTGTTGGTGTGGTCGAATCCATTCTCCCTGTGTTGGTTCCATCGAGCGAACCCTTGATTTCTCAGAGCCCACCCTTGATTAGTCAAGCCCGAATGTGATGAATTAAGCCAATTATATAATGTCAAGCACATTATTGACTGCTATGAGTTGGTGGAGTATCATCGACAATCGTTGATTGTTGGCTCATCTCTATTAATAGCATTGACAATGGTTGTTATTATTGGTATATGGTCGCTACATTATTCATTTTGACAATTGAATCGATAGCTTAACATGATTTAATTGGTTGATTGATAAATGGAATTAAGCATACAATTTATGCCTCCTTGTATTGGATTGATAACTCAACATCATTTGATGTTTTGATTCGGATCAATTAGACATGTATAGTCACAGAAAGGTTCTTTGCATTTTGATTGGTCTGTGTTGTTCCTACAATGTGATATAAATTGTTTTGGTGGTTGTTGTGTGTTTAATATGTCTCGATCGGGATCGTTACAAATTTGAGATTTAATGTCAGACACTTGGTTGTCTGTTGTGTATGTTTTATGGATATTGTGCATTGTATAGTTGATTGAACCATCAGAGATGGGCACATGTTTTATAACACTATGGTTTCATTGCAATTTAATTGTTAAATTGATTAGAGGAATGGAATCGAGCACGATTTTAAAAGAACTTGTATGTGCGTTTTATTTGAGAAAATAATTTATGGAGAGTGGTTGATGGTTTTGATGTTGAATAGAGTTGAAACAAATGACCGTGTGTTCATTAGAATTTGTTTTAATTATTAAATGGGACAAGTGAGAGGAAACAAATTTCTTATACATGTTGTTTGGAAGGCATATTGTTTTGAGTACGATTGAATTGTGTTGATTGAAGGTGTTAAGGGTTTAAATGCAAACAATGAGCAAGTTTAACACAAAGTAATGGTTAAATTATACATAGTAATTGTTAATTGATCACAATAATTATTTGGTTAGTGTTGGATCGTTTGCATGAAATACATAGTTTTTTTTTATGGATTACATAATTAATTTTATGAACAGTATCCGCTCTTTTCCCCTACCATTATTTCACTTTTCTCTAATTACAATCCCCTCGCCTTCCCATAACTATTATCTACTCCTTGTTCCTAAAATTTGATTACAGTTAAGAGGAACTATGTATTGTAACAATTTAAGATCACAGGAATGGATTGCAATGATATGTTTTTTGGTTTACATTACAGTTGATTGTTTGTTGTCTATGAGCAGTAATCGTGATCTTTTCCCCCTCATTTTAACAATTTTTGCTCAATAGAACCCCTTGCATATCCCAAAACCTTTGTTCACCCCCTGTTCATGGACAATGATCAAAAAATTTGTATGGATTGGATTGCATGAGTCTGATATGTTGCTGAGAAAAAAATTATTTCATATTTCTAAAAGAGTTGTCATGTATGGTTGTTAAAGGAACTATTTGCTAATCAATTATGCATATAGGAATGAGTTTTCTCAGTTGAGGTAGCCATGGTAGAGGTAATCGGGGAAGAGGTAATTAAAATCGAGTCCCACCATGCCCCTGACAAAGGAAAATCCATCGTTGCCCCTTCCTCACCCTCCAATGGCTTTGATATATCCATGTCCTCCCGCATGCATTTCAGGGATGATTGTTCTCATGTGCTCAGTGAGGTTAGGCCTAAAGGCTCAACACAACCTAAGGAAATTCCAGAGACATCAAAAGGTGACAACAAAAACAAGGGAAAGATTTCATCTTAGAGTGGAAAATATAGATTTTAAGTTGTTTTTATTTATTAATTGTTGAGTATAGTTGACTTCAGATTTTTTTGGACAACATGTTTGGTTGGATATATGGGTAATATGTTTTGGAAATAATTGAAAATATCATTGAGATAAATTGTCAAATATGAATGTGATGATGGGAGTCACAAGGAGGAATGCTTGTTTAATTAACCAGTTGTGTTATGATTGTTAAAAGATAAAGGGAGTCACAAGGGGTCCCACCTACTAGTTATTATTTATTTAAAAAAACCTTATTATGACTTATTACTTTTCTCCCTAACTAAACGTTGGTTGAGTTTTAGTTAACTTAACTAATGAAGTAGTTCAACTACTTCAACCAATTATAATGTTCTTAAAGGAAAAAGGAAAGGGAGGAACAAGGAGAGAATAGAAGGAGAAGTATACTAAGGTCTTCTCTTTGAGTTTTTGTTGAGATAATTCAGTTTTAATTCACTCCTTAATTTATTCAAGGCCTAATTCTTTTTTATGATAGCATGGTATTATTGTAGACAACAAGATTCAAGGCTGAATTACATCATTAAAACACTTATTTTTCAGAGGTGTTGATCTATCTTTGAGAGTCTGCGTAGACTCATCTGTTTATGAATTAGTTTTCATGACTCACAAAGGCTATTGTGTAGAGTCGATTGGGAAACAATCTGTGGCAAGCTGATCCAACTTTTCAAGTTCAGTTTTTTTATTTTCTGTCAGAAGTCCTTTTGTATGTTTCATCGGGGATGCCTAAGTTTGACTTTGGTCCAAAATTACTCAGGAAATTTTGTAAAGAGAATGATTCTTTGATGAGTTGGAATGAAATAGGATTGCTTTATGTCTCATCTATTTTTATTATCGACTTGGTGTCTTTACTTTTGTCTCTATATTTATTTTATCATTTGTTATGTTCATAAAAACACATAAAAATGAATTTTTCATAAAGCTTTTATTTATAAAAAACCAGCCTAAGAACTTGTAATCGATACTTGTGAGTTAGGATATTAATTTTGATGGCTATAAACATAGGGTTATATTCCCGTCTATTTTTCTTTAGCCAAGTAGAATCTGAAAATACTTGAGTAAGATCATTTCATATCTTTTCCTCAACAGTGTCTTCATTCAACAGGTTGGTGCTTGTGCTCTAGGGAGTGGGTGCTTGCTTCCAATTGGAGTTGGTAAAGACAGGGGGTTGGTTCCTCCTTCCAATCGGTGCTCGTAAATCAGGGAGTTATGGCACCCTTCAGGTTGGTTCCTGTAAATCAGGGGGTTGGTGCCTCCTTCCCGTTGGTGTTGGAGAATATTGGAGTTTGGTTCTTCCTATGATTTTAATTTTAACTTGATATAATAAAAGCATTTCGTGGTTTTATCCATTTGGGTTTCCATTTAAAAATCATTGTGTTTTGTGTATGGTTTTTTTGTGATGATGAATGGCATTGTTAATGGTTAATGTTTACATGACGTGCTTAAGGTTAAAAATTGTAAAAAGTGCTCAACACTGATTCACCCCCCTCTTAGTATTGGTAAATATTCCAAGAGACGCATCCATCCATTCACAATTCTTTTGTTTATTAATCCTTAATGGCTAGTTGTTGAGTAAATTTATTTTCCTTCATTCAATGTATTGTTGTTGAAGCTAATTTATAGTAGTTGTTGGCATCTGAAAATATCTTATTGAGTGACGGTTTTGTGATGACCTATTCCATGAATATTGATGACTATTACATCTTCTTGCTTGATAATGATGATATCGATCTTCTTGTCCTCCTTGAAATATTTCCTGTTAATGACGGTGTCGATATGGTGTCACATTTTATGGTATTTCATCACTCTACACACCCATTTAATCTATATATTTTTCAAACCCAATGGCATCCTCTATCCTTTTTACTTAGTCTTTGATTACTATATCCTTAGAGATAATACCATCATATTTGGCATGTACATCATTTACATGGATTTCAAATTCTTCAAGTATATTCTAGTGACATTCTTGAATCTTGTCTTATTTCTCCTTTTGAAGCTACAATGTGACCGCACCTATAAAATTCTCACATCCTTCTTCAATTCTAGATTGCATTTATGTTTTACCTCATCATTATTTAGGGATTCCTCAACTTTCTTGTAAATTTCCTCTTCAAGTCTTTTGGTAATATCTTCATCCAAGATCCTTGTTTTTTCTTGATTTTGACCATGCTTCTTTTCTTCTTTCAATCTCTTGATCTCATCCAATAGTTTTTTATTATGTTTTCTTAATCTACTTATTTCTTCATCTTTCTTTTTCAATTGTTTCTTTGACTCATCCTTTTTCCACTTCCATTTGCCACTTTTTCCCTGTTTTAATTTTTGAACCTCCTTAATGAGTACTTCATTAAGGTCTCATATCTTATATAGATGATCACCCTTCTTCTTGATCTCTTATTTTTCTTATTTTAACTCATATTTCTTTATATACACTTCCTCCATTTTGGTATCCCTAATCCATTTATTTGACAAGAATTCTTCAAATTTTTCCCATGTGGAGTAGAGTCTAGTATCTTCTTCAAAGTTATTCCACCACTTATAAGACTCACTTTGAAGAAAAAGAGACACTAAATAAGGCTTCAAATCATTTTTTGTTTTTTCCTCAACCATTCTAAATGACTAATTTCATCTTTATCTTCATTTCCACTAAATTTACATATTTCCTTTGATTCTCAATTGAGTTTTTAACCCCATCCCTCAACTTACAAGTTAAATATATTAACAATAATGACCAAATATTTTTACTATCCTTTTTGTAATGGTTAAGAATATACTATCAAATATACAACCTAAATGGGCCTAATATATACAACCTGAGTGGGCTTAATGGTTAAGAACACGTTTTTCCTCCTAAGAGGTCACAAGTTCAAATCCAAACGGGGGTAGGGTATGTATGCCTCTATAGGATTTAGTAGTCAAATTGTTGGGCAAAGGGGGTCCCTTGTCCCACAAACAAGGGGTTCTCATACAACAATTTGGTGTATGACTTGGATGTGACCTTAAACTTAGATTATTAGTATTAGTATTAATACAATATGCCATGTTTTCTCTTTCCAATGTATTTTGAATCACCTAAATAGGACACCCCAATACAAAATTATTATCGTTTTAAGTTAACATACATTTTAAAAATATAAGCGTGAGTATGTCCTTATGGGAGACCTTCCTTTTTATGTATCTCTAAATTTATAGGCCTTATCAAAATGAAATTTGGTTATGTATTACTTTGACGTTTCTTTTCCAAAATTCCACGGGTTTGATGGAAATTTTATGTGCCAAGTGAAAGTTATGGTAACTTTCCCAAAACTTGCTAATTTTTGTTAGTTTCTAGAGAGAAAACTTGTACATAATGCCACACATACGATTTTTTTGATATGATGATGAAATTTTGACCTGTACTACTATGAATATTTACTGAAGTAGATATGATTTTTTTACCCACAACACCTACTTGAGACAAGTTTAGGGTTAGCCAAACAACACTAGTTTCCATACTCTACATTAATATAATTATAATGTTTCAAAACCCGAAATTTATATCAATGATACTTATATATGTTTCCTCATACTGTGGAAAATGTCACAGTCTAAAACTTCCATGTAACAAAAGTTATAGAAAATTTCCCAAAATGACTCATTTGAGACAGATTTCAGGGCTAGTAAAAATCCCTAACTTTCACATAGTGTATATCTAAGTATAAAATGGTCCAAAACATGAAATTTGTACCAATCATATTTATCTATGCCTTATAAGTGTCCTGAAAATTTCACATTCTGAAATTTCACGAAAAACAAATTATAGAAAAATTTCTAAAATGATGTGTTTGAGATTGATTTTTGGTATAGTAGAAAATTCTAACTTCCATACGATATATATTTGAAAATAAAATGATCCAAAACCTGAATATTTTACCAAGCATACTTTGTTATTTCTTATCAATTTCCTGAAAAAGTTCACAGTATAAAACATTTGCAAATAAAACTTGTAGAAACAAATTCCAAGATGACTTGCTTGAAGTAGAAAAACCATAGGATCAATGCTCTGGCACCAATTGTTAGGATCCAAAATCCTAAAATATCATAATAAACTATAAATACACGCCATGTACACCAATATGAGTGTGGAGCAAAACTCCAAGATAGATAAGAGAGATGAGTTACACAATAAGTCCTTAAAGAGTAGGGGAACCTCCTCGAAATACCCAAATACATTCATACATCACAATTCACATCTCCCCAATAACGACTACATGATATATACATACCTACTTAAACATTTGAAATGTGGGATCTATGTTCTTAGGTCGATCATTTACATATAAATTTACACATTACATGTAAATTTAACCCCATACATGCCCCCCTTGGGGTTAGACCATATAATTTACAAAATGACTTTTAACCTTTCTTCTCTACTAGTGTTCTTTTTATTTCTCTAACTAAAAACATCTATGTAATTTTTTATTTTTTTCTAACATATCTTTTTCATTATAGATTAGTACATGTGATAATGTAACCACTATTATATTCTAGGGAAGTACAAATGTAGTCTAACTACAATATACCAATTATACATAAAATATAGAAAAAATAAAAAAAATACATGAAAATATAGAAGTAATAACGTACATGAACGCATAGATGCATGGATAAAGAGGGAGTAAATCTTGAGACAACAAATGGAGCAACATTTTTTTATAACCTAAAAATAACCTCCATATAAGACTAGTGGACTAGCTTGAGTGTTTGAGTGCTTTCAACTCCATGAAGGGGGTCTTGAGGTTGATTCCATGGGATCTGTTCCCCCATTGCATGCCTCACTCAATCTCCCTTCTAGGCGAAACAATGTGATTAGCACTAACAATTTTTGACTCAATTGCCATCCATGAATAGAAGGAAGTTCCCAAAATTTTACCCACAAATAATTCCCAAGTAAAAAGAAAAAACTCAAAATAACTTCCACTAGTCCAATGATACAATCTTAAGTCCTTTTCCGTAATAATTGTGTCAATATGTAAGGATACCATTACAAGTATTAAATGAAAAATAATTAAATCAAATAAATAAGTCACTCAAGTTAGTCAATGAATCATACAACTTGAGGACTCAACCAAATTCAACTATTACACACACACAGACACACACACACACACACACATATAATCACATATACATTACAAATAATGTAAACACCTTAACTTGAGTAATACAATAGGAATCTCAATAGAAAATAAATATGGGAAATATTCTCCCTAGAACTGTAGGGGATTGGGAGGTAGAGAAAAAAAAGACTCAATTCGCCTTCTGATTTCCTCTTCCTCCCCTCAAGTATTGATGCTCCAGGAGAATAAACTAAATGAGGACTCTGTCCTCCGAGAAACAAAACGCTTTTGGAAGATAAGTGTAGGAAATGAAATAAGCTCCAGAGGGTCTTCTAGAGGCATATGCACCTTATGGAATCAGAGACGGTTTACTTTGTTGGAATTTCATCAAACCCAAAATTGGATTCTTACCAAGATGAGGAACAACACCTCAGGTAAGTCATACTCCATAATAAATGTTTACGTTCGTAATATTTACCATGAAAAGTTAGACTGTCAGAGGTCTTTGTTCAATACAATGGAAGTGGAATCCAACAATGAGATCATTTTAGTAGGATATTTTAACACTACCCTATACCCCATCTTATTATCCTTCCCCCTTCTCCCATATTTTGGCTCGATACCCTTTCGATTTAATCTGCTTTGGTTGGAGTCCCCCACCGTCATCTCCCTTATCTCCTCATCCTGGTCTCATTGGGTGCAAGGATACCCTATGTTCATATGGGAAAAAAATCTCATCATAATTAAATGAGACATTTGAGAATGGGTCAAATAAACCTTCAAAGCTCCAAAAGTGGAAATCCAGAGCATAAAATATCATATGGTTAAAGTCATGGATAAAATTGAAATAGGTCATGTCACTCCCGATCTTCTAGTCGATGAAGGACAACTGCAAATCCACCTCCAAGATACTCTTATAATAGAATAAGAATCTTGGAGACTAAAATCTAGGGCTCTATGACTCACTGTTGGTGATCACAACACTTCCTTTTTTCACAAGCAATTCTTGGCCAGAAAGGGAGCTAATACGATCTCCAAGATTGCAGACTCAAGAGGGACTTCCTGCTCTTATTTTGAAGATATTAAAAAGGCATCCTTCTCCCACGATGCTGATATTTATAAATAAAATGAAGACAATATGAAAAGGCCAGTGAGGAGGCACTCTCCTCCATCCCTAAGCTCATAAAGAAGGAGGAGAATGAGATTCTAATGCAGAAAGTAACCGAGGAAGAAATATGGAATGCCATCAAACATCTCCACCTTGATAAAGCTCCGGGCCCTAATGGTTTCACGGCACACTTCTACCAAAAATTTTGGAGCACTATTAAATTTGACCTGATCAGAATGATCGAATATGTCCAAAGGTCGACCAGAATGGGGGGGGGAACAAATTCATCCTTCTTAGCTTTAGTTCCCAAAGAAAAAATGTAGGGACTTTTTCAAGGTTTCGTCCCATCTCCCTGTCCAATGTCACCTACAAAATTATCACCAAAATCATATCAAATAGACTCCAATCCCTTCTACCAAAGATCATATCCCCTAGCCTAGGTGGTTTCATCCCCAAAAGACAAATTTGGGATAACATCATTTTAGTTCAAGAAGTTGTCCACTCAAGTAAGAAAAGAGGGGAAAGAAGCATGGTAATTACGTTGGATATGGAAAATTCCTTTCATAGGGTCAGACACAACTTCCTAATCTAAGTGCTCAGAGAGTTTGGGTTCCATCCTTCCTTCATTAGTTTGATTCAGTATTGCATAAGAATCCCTTGGATAACTCCTTTGGTCAATGTGTGTCCTTTCTCTTCTTTTAAGGCATTCAGAGGCCTTAGACAAGGATTCCCTCTTTAACCCTCTCTCTTTATCCTTTTTGCAAAGGTTCTGCATCATAGATTGGATCAGGAAAGGCAACATAAAAAAATCTTGGGTTTAAGAATCACCATAGGGGTTAGAAGAATCAACCACTCCCAGTTCACAGATGACACCCTTCTGATGGGAGGATCTTCCAAAATCATGGACAAAAGATTTAAAATATTTTTGGATCAATTTCTAAAATCATCAGGGGGCCAACTGGAGATATTTCAAGTACATTGGAATCCCAATCTACCTCTCCTTTGTTTCAACGGAATATTGGGTGATAATTATATCTAAAACAAAGGACAAAATGGATCATTAGGGAGCCCAGTGGTTGAACCCGATGGGCAGGCTGGTCCTAAGTAAAGCAGTTCTCTCAACTTTCCCCATATTTGAGTTTTCCTCCCTTTTGGCCCCTGCCACGATAAAGTCATTATTGGCACAACTGATAAGAAAGTTCCTTTGGGAAGGAGGAAAAATCAACAGAGAGTGTTTCCATCTCATCAAATGGCAGGTGGTCGGAGACCCCAAAGCGTTTGGAGGGTTGGGAATAAGAGACCCATCGCTAGTAAATATGGCGTTAGGAGCCAAGCTACTTTGGAGAATGCTTAAAGGAAAATACACTTGGTGCAAAAGAGCGTTGATTAATAAATACTTCTATCAGAACCGCTTGAGAGGAATTGAAAAGCACCTAGAGCATCCTACAGGATCACCTATTTCGAAAATCCTATTAGTCTCGCAGCCCCTAATTCAAATCCAACTTCACTGGATACCTGGAAACAAAAACAAAATTAGGATTTGGAAGGACAGAATCCTCAACAATCCGTCTCTCGATTTGAATGAAAGTTGTCTCCATCTCTGGGAATGGCTCTTAGCAAATCAGAAAATCATGTTGTACGATATCTCAAAGTGGATTACGTCTAGACACTAGGTAAGTTTGAGCTTAGGGGATCCCCCTCGCGAGTTGAGAAATCAAGCGAACTCCCTGAGGAAAGCCCTGGAAGGTCTGTCCCCGCATCATCTGCTTGAGCTCGATGAAAGGGGATGGGGGGAACAAGGATATTCAGTGGAAAAAGGCTTTGAAACCCTTCTAATGCAAGGTTGTAACCTAATTAAATCAAAGTGGTCCAAGTATATTTGGCACCTCGATAGCCCCCCAAAAATCAAAATCTTTTGCTGGACTTTGCTAGAGGGGAAATTCTTACCAGTGAAAACCTAAATAAGCGTGGAATTCTAGGACCTTCTTGATGCGTCCTCTGCAAGAATCACTTGAAGACAATGAACCACCCGTTTCTATAATGTGATTTCTCCAAAAAAGTCTGGCTGGGGACGTTACAAAACCTCTTTCACAAAGTCAAATTGCTAGGATAAATAACAGACCTTCTGGACAAATGGATATCCCACTATAACAAGTCTTTCTTCAACAAGCTGACCTTCAAAAGAATTTGGTCCTCTCTCCCCAAATATGTGTGTTGGCAGGTCTGGCTGACATGAAACAAAAACATTTTCTTTGAAGAAGTCCCGGATTCAGGACAAACCATCAAGGCCATCACAGATCAATACTCTATATAAATTCGAGAAATATTTCAACCTCAATTACTTCTCGGTTGGACAGGCAGAACTACAATGGTTAAACCACTTGGAAATCCATTACTTCATATCCTACTCTCAGCCCCGCAAATCAAACTGGTAGCTTCATGTCTGTCGTACAAAGTTGCAAGAATGGTTAACCTCCCAAAACTCCCATGTGCTCTTATATTTGATGGCGCTTCCAAAGGAAACCCTAGAATGGAAGGAGCGAGAGGGGTCTTGCTCAGACCCGGAGGATTGATAGCAGTAATATTTTCTTGGAGCATAGACCATGCCTCCAACAATCAAGTGGAACAACTCGCCTTGCTGGAAGGAGTGCAATTAGAAGTTGAATTTGGCGTCACCAATCTTACCATAGTAGGGGATTCTCTAATCACCATAAGAAGCATGATAACCAGCTACTCGGAAAGAAATATGCACCTAGCTGCAATTCTGAAAAATATCAGATCCTCCCTTACATAATTACAGTTTGTTTCCTTCATTCACATTAAACAGGAAAACAATAGGCGGGCAAACAAGCAATCCAACCTGGCGTCAAGGTTTCCACAAGGGACATAAAGGGCCATGTGGGGCCCCGTCGTCGAGAATCCATTATAAATGACACGTATCACTAGTGTCCTAAGTCCCGAAGTCCGGTTTGGAATGGAATTGAGTATGGTAAATTCTCAATTCTCTTGTCGATGACCACATTGCCGAATTAGGAAATTACACTCCAGGGTATCGGAGCAGAGAGCACATAGATGTTTGGTATTGGGCCCAGTCTCATGCAAGTATTCTTTAGAAGTTAGGGGAGTTTAAAATTATGGAGAGGGGGCGACGCGCTGACGTGGAGATTGAAAGGGGAAGTATCAAATAAAGGAAAGTGACAGTTGAAGAGGTTTAGCATCCATAATTAGTCTTAATACCCCTTCCATCCTCATGGACACAGGAAATTCTCAGAAAGTAGGCAACCAATTCAGGGCGAGGGATGCGACCGACTCAATTTGGCTCGCACTCCAAAAACTTGGAATTAGATTCCAGGGCTTGCACACCCAAGTGTCTATGGATTTAGAAACTATGGGACAACACCGCTCAATCATGGACCAGATGCAAGATGAACTAGCAACAGTTCGAGTCCAAGTAGAAATTATTTTTCACCAGCAGGCAGTGGCCCCGATGGAAATTTGGGAAGAAAATGTGGCTCATTAGATCCCTCCAGCAGCTGCGCGACCCCAAATTGACCTGAACCAGCCAGCAGAAATCCATAAAATTGGCGGTCCAAAGGAAAATGTTACTCCTCCCCCTTAAGCATTTGTATTTAAGGGTTTTTTTTTTTTGTCTAATAGTTACTGTAAATCCATGTTGTTTAGAAGGGACTTGTAATCACAGGAAGGCCACAAGTTAGTCAAAGCCAATTTTGTTCAAAATTTTCAAGCAATGGCCTACAACCAAGACTCGTATGTAACTTTTTGTATCACTGGAATGTCTCGACTGCCCCCCTTAATATAATATCTTCCAGTGTCTTTAAAGAAAAAACATTGACATAACCAATAACTCAAATAGAAAATATTTCTCAAATATTATTTCATATATATATGGGATTATCAAATATGATAAGGATAATGAGGTTTGTACATTAATTGATCTCATATTAAGTATATTTTGAGATTGTCCTTTTATATTTTTTTTTGTCAAGTGTGGAAATCAACAATTGTCGGGCACGTACTTGTATGGCATGTGGTCGTGTTATCCGAATACTACCATTATAACCTTAGGCATGCCAACGTGGCTCCTCACGCAGAACAAAGGTAAATCAATGGCTTTGAACCATTGACTTCACATAACATAGTTCTTGAGCAGTGCACTCCATCACCTACTACTCTACACCCAGAGGGAAGATTATCCATTATATTCACCAAAGTAACATTTTAATATTAATTATTGATATGAACCCTTTTTCCTTTATCTTGTTCCTTGGTCCTTGATCTTTACTCATGTTTCCCATGAAAATTAACTTTTCATTTAACCTAATGTATCTTTGAATAATTTATAGAACCATAAAAATATTCCATATTTTTAGGATTTCTTACCTATCCATACCTCTTGTGGAGTCTTGTCATCAAGCGCTGATGAGGGTGATTTGTTGACCAAGTAACATGCATTACCCACTGCCTCTGCCGAGAATTCTTTCCCTAACCCGACACCACTAAGCATGCATCTTTCTTTTTCCATTAGCGTCATGTTCATCTTTTCTGCAACTCCATTCTGCTGAGATGTATATGGAGTAGTCTTTTTCCTTGCTATACCACACTTCTTACACAATTCTTTAAATTCATTCCCGCAGAACTCTCTGCCATTATCTGTCCTCAACACCTTAATTCTTTTTTCTGTTTGATTCTCAACAAGATCCTTAAACTCTTTAAACATGTCAAAGACTTCATATTTCTTCCTAAGGAAATATATCAAAGTATTCTATAAATGAGACATAGTACATAGATTTTCCCAATGCTAGAACTGGCATAGGTCCAAACACATCACTATGAACTAGCTGTAAAATTCCTTCTTCCCTCATTGCACCAGAGGGGAATCTTACCCAATTCTGCTTCGCATATACACAATGTTCACAGAAATAAAATCCAGAGAGAGGTTAGACATACCTTCGACCATACCTTTACCGTGTAGTAGTCGAAGACCCTTCTCTTTGATATGCCCTAGTCTTTGATGCCACAACATAACCTTTTTCTCTAGAGACTAAAGGAGTTCTTTCTGCTTCAACTGTAATATCAGGAACACTAGAACTATTACACCCATCATTAATAGTTCTTCCTTGCATCTTATACAGATTTCCAAATCAAACTCCCTTTAGCAACACCATTTCTCCTCAAACCAACTTCCCCAACTTATCCCATAAATCTTTGGCTGTAGCTTCCTCTGACACATTCAATAATACTGAATCTGAGAGACAGAGTTAGATTGTGCTCTTCGCCTTCTAATCCAACTTTTTCCAGTCATCTACTAAATTTCTTGTAGGTGCAGTACCTAGATCCACTGCGATCCACTGATCTTTGTCAGATATTTCAAAGATAAATAAGGAAAACTCTAAAAAAATTAAATGAATATAACACATATTTAAGAAGAGGACAAATAAAATATGTCTATCAAATATTTTGCATATTACAATGACATAACAACTATATAACACATACTTAAGAAGAGGACAAAAGTAATCTTTCTATCATGTATTTTTCATATTTTAATGAATATAACACATATTTAATAAGAGGACAAATAAAATTTTCTATAGATATTTTTAATGACATAACAAAATGTGTAAACCTAATTATTGGCTTTCTCAACTATTGATGTTTCCTACCCAATCAACAATGCTAACAAATATTATTGTGTATTCAATGAATCATGACAATGATGGTAAACATGTATATCCTTTCTACCTTATGGATACATAAATATTCTCTTTAATGCAATTGAATATTGCTTGTCCATAATAACCATAAACCAATTCAAGAATCCTATTGCATTGAAAATCCTTTGTCTAGTACATGTCATAACTTACATCAAGTTTTTGATAGGCTTTCATCTAATACAACTCATAAGTTACATCAAATTTTTGATCTAACTAGTTTTAGATTCCATAATTTGTAATGGATAATCAACTTAATGATCCCCAACATCCAATCTCACAATAATTTCTCTTAGGATTATGAACTTCACCACTAAACTTAATATCATAAGTATGTATGCCCTTGTTCCATATCTCACATAATAAGCAATGGATCAATATATGATTTTGGTGAATTGTTACCTACTCATCACAAAACACCTCTTTCCTATACCCTTACACTTCACTCAAACATCACTCACACTTAACAGTGAGTTTCCATCTTATAATAGGAAATAAGAAACCGATATAAATAACTCAACAATCCCCTCCACTAAAACATCACTCACACTTAACACTCAATTTCCATCATATGATAGGAAATGAGTTTTCATCCTGTAATATGAAATGAGAAACCAATATAAATAACTTAAGAATCTCTTCACCCTTACCCTTATAATTCATTCAAATCCTATGATAGAAAATGAGTTTCCATTACCCTTATAATTCATTCAAATCCTATGATAGGAAATGAGTTTCCATCATGTAATAGGAAATCAGAAACCAATATAAATAACTCAAGAATCTCCTCACCCTTACCCTTATAATTCATTCAAATCATATAATAGGAAATGAGTTTGCATTTGTAATACAAAATGACAAACTAATATAAATAACTCAAGAATCTCCTGATTCTTACCTTTATAATTCATTCAAATCCTATGATAAATGAGTTTCCATCCTATAATAAAAAATGAGAAACCAATATAAATAACTCAAGAATCTCCTCACCCTTGCCCTTATAAGTTATAATTCATTTTTTTTTGACACTTAACACTTGGGTTAAATGAGAAGCCAATATAAAGAACTTGAGAGCATCCCTAGTGTATTTATTTTCAAACACCTACAAGCCCCACATATATACCTCCGTGTGTTATGTGCTTCCCGATCTTGATGGGAGGTTGGAGCATGATACCTCTCGCCTATGACAACTTCATGCGCACTTTTAGCTATTTTAAGTATTTGGCTCATGTGGCTGTTAGAATAAATATTTGGCTCATGTGGCTGTTAGCTATTTAAAGTATTTGGCTCATGGCTGTTAGCTATTTGGCTCATTTGGCCATATTTGGCTATGTGGCGAGAACACATGAAACGTCTCAATAATTTATTAGTCTCTAGGGTTAGTTATAATTACCCCTCCAGCTATTTAGAAAATTACGGTTTTTATTAAATGCGGGAGTAGTATGCTCAACTTACTCGTACTGCAAATAACTTACCCGGCGGCCTTCTTGAAGAGAGACAGTAAGCTCGAATGCTCGATTTAATTTCATGCAGAGATCCGGTTCTCACTATACATTTGTCTTTCCATAGCTTTAGGCAATGATTTTCCCGCAGAACGTGGGTTTCAGCAACAAATTTCCACTTTCTGGTGACTGATATACTCCTCGCGAGACTTGCAGCATCCAGCAGTGACAACACTTTCGTAAATAAATCCTTGCAAATCCGTTCTAATGGATCACTATGAAATTCCTCCATTGATCCTCAAAATATATTTGTAGAGCTTCAAAATTTACGACCTTCAAACATCTATACGTTCATTCAATAATTCGGCCTTCTACCATATATACCTTAACTACAGAGGATTGCCTTTCTTGTTCTAAACTGTAGAAACTAAAGTTAGGGTAAAAGCCTGGTTCAATCCTCTGCAAAAATTGATGCAAAAAATCATGAGTTGCTCTATGATATTGATAGGGCCGGTCTATGTCAAACAAGTTGCCAACTTGCGTAGTGCCATGTCAAAATGGTGAGGTCACTCGTAGAACTTAATGAATTTATATCCCAATTCCTACAAGCAACATAAGTTGGTCCTACCAATATGCTTTTCTTGTCACATTCCCTATCAACTGCCGCAGCAAATTCCATTCCTTCCAAAATCAACCATGCTATGAAAAATCTTTACTTCCTCGTATTATTTTATTCTTACAAAGTGCAGGTTTATCGATGCAAAATTAGAGATCAGTGGCCTACACCTGCTTCCCATACAAAGAGTGACCAGAGTTACTTGCTACATAAAATAAATATTTTACAGCTATAGTTAACTCATTGGAATAAGAGCTGGTCCATCTAGATTGAAGGAAGAGGACATAATTAGAACGACACTGATGACATAATGACATCCTGTAGTGCATAAATAGAACGACACTAGTAACATAATGACATCCTGTAGTGCTTAATTTATGGAGTATATTCCAATTTAAACCATGATAGTGAAAGAACATAGTTTAATTAATACAAATATTTTAAAACGACTAAACGTCATCTCTACGCTAAATGGGAAGTCCACTTTGTTTATAAATGGAGGATCTAAATCTTGAATCAAACGGATATATCTTATACAAACACATTTTTATTTTATTTTATTTTATGAGTGGCGTAATTTAATGCAGAGTACAATCCTTATGTAAGCCGGCAAACAATATACAGCTTGCTGCAGAGTCTTGTGTAAGCTAGCGAACAATATCCAGCCTGCTGCAGAGTCTTTAAGACTCTGTCAGCCGGCTGCCCATCCATGCTACCATGGAGCATGACCATACCACCGCCACCCTCGGCATTTGCGCTTAGTCCTCTTCCTCTCTGAGTCCGGCCACTATTTTCCGTCCTCCCTCTTCCCGACTTCGTCTCCGTTAGCGCCACCGTCACGGTTAGCACCACTTCCAAGGTATGCATTCTACTTCCGCTTCTGCAAATGTGGACGTGTACGATCCAAGGCAATTTAAGTTTTAAAATTTAAATAGCGGGTATTCATACGCCAAAGATTGGTGGATTCAAACTTTAAAATTTAAACACCAAGCAATTCGCAATTCCGCACAGGACCTTATCAAACAAAGAAACGATGAGTGTGCAGGCGAATACCAGGAATACTCTCCTCTTGATACAACACTTAGTCCCTTCGTTGCTCACCTCCTACTCTCATTGCTCTAATAGCAGGCCATACCAAAATATTATCTTCCGGGCTTTATGTTTCTAGCGTCCAAGGAAATGGATTATAAGGCTGTAGATTAACGAATATAGTTGGGAATATGGGAAATTACTTTTAATGCGTTTCTTCCAAAGTTCCGTCCAATGTAGTGAAGATCATAGCGCTGTATGGCAACGCTTAGTAATTCGAGAGGGCAATGAAAGCAGCAGAGATGATGCTTGACAATCCCCAGCATTTCGTCTATCATTCCACCGCTGTACAAACCAAACACCGGATCTCAGAGCATCATCTCTATTTCCTTCTCCCCACGCATAATCTCCACTCCTCGCTCTCGCCTTCCGAGATGGACCAGAATTCTTCACGTGTTGGGCGACTTGTGCCAGTTTCCTGGAGATAGAAAATTGGCTGCCATGAGCGGCGGAGATTAGTTGAATGAAGAGATTCAAGGTGTTAAAGAAAAAGCCGAAACGAAGCATATTATGAAGCTGAAATTGCAAGTGGGTGATGCAGATGCTGATGGGGAGGTGAGGGAATCAAGCATCAAAATCATGAGGGGCATATATTGTAAGACGTTGGAGACATAAACGAGTTCCCCAGTCCTGTCAAGAGGAGCATTAAGGTCATCTAATTTGTTAATCGCCCCTCTCCTCCGACGGAAGAAGAGAACCATTTGTTACAAAGTTAATCTTCGGGCTCCCTGTGTATACAAAAGCATCACTTCCTTCCCAAGATTGACTGAATTAAATGATTTTGTAATCTAAGTTCGCTGTGGAGAAGTTTCTGTGGTGAATGAGATCTGCGTTTCTTAATCATTTCTTGAAATTACGAAAGTGAACAATATTTTCAGTTGCCACTATCTGATCTGGTCTGTCTTATGGTAGTGTTCCAATTTGGCACATTGGCACAAGCTATTTAATAATTCCAAGTTAATAAATATGAACCTTTCTGATGAATTTGTTGATGTAGCTGGTAATTTGTGATGAGTTTGTTTTGAGGAAAGAAATGAGTGAAAAACATTTTTGTTGTTGTAGTTGGTAATTTGTTATGAATTTGTTTCTAGGAAGGGAGTGAAAAAAATTTGAAATTTTTAGTTTAAATTAATAAAGAATTATGTAAACATACCATTTTAGTTGATTAGAAATTTTTATTATAAGGTTTTTATTTATATTAAAAAAAACAATTAAATTTATTTATTTAATAATTAAAAAAAATATTATAATATGAATAATGAAGTGTATTTACACTTTAGTGTGATTTGTATCAAGAGGTTGGAGTTACAGTGTATTAGGATAAAGATAGTTCGAGAAGATAAATTTGTTTTCCTTTGCTATTTAGTCAACTGCTTCTTCAACTTGGTAATATTTACATTTAAGTTTTAAAAAATATAATGCTTATAATAAATGGTAATAATGTTGTGTTAATTAATCTCCCGTATGGGGTGTTAAGGATGCATTGAAAGTATTGGTGGGCCCTCGATACCCCCTCCACCTGGCCCCTTTCGTTGTGTACAGTTTCCAGCCGCCTCCGTCACCTACATCACCTCCCCATGTGACTTAAGCGTCACCTACATCACCTCTCCATGCGGCTTAAGCTCTCTTGCCCCTGTCTTTTCCTGGCACTCGAGTGGTTTTGTCCTGGCATTCACCTCATGCTCCTGTGCTTACCTCACTTGTTCGATCCTCCTGTCCTTCGCATGTGGTATGGGAAGGTGGCGAAGCGACTCTATTTAATGATGGATACAATCCATATCCTCATCAATTATGGACACATCCTCCACTTATGGCTCTTGACTTTGGGTGGCTAGGTTAGTCGCGTCCCTCTCTGGTTTCATTGCTACTTCTCTTTGGTTGCTCATCTTTGATGCCCCCCGCTTCCATACATGGTTTCTCTGCTCCATTTTGTAGTGGGCGCTTCCTCCACCTCCTTGCTCCTGCTTCTCGCGCTCTATTTTCCTTGTTCCTTTGATATGGCAAGAGGAAGCTCCTCCCGTCGAGGTCGTGGTGGCACCTCACGTAGACCCAGAACCCGATCGGGCTTCCGCCTGGTGGACACGGTCGAAAGCTCGGTTGACACCTACCGTTTCGTCACCCCTCCGTAAATTCAGACAGAGTAAGCTAGGCTAGCGTATAATAGAATAGAGTAGGCTCGGCTAGAGTAAGCTAGGCTAAGCTAGGATATTCAAGAGTAGGCTAAGGTAGGCTAGGCTAAGGTAGACTAACCTAGGCTAGAGTAGGATAGGCTAGGCTAGGCTAGAGTAGGCTAGAGTAGGCTAGAGTAGGCTCGATTAGAGTAAGAATAGACTAGGCTAGAGTCACCTAAAGTAGGCTAGGCTAAATTCGGCTAAAGTTGGCTAAGCTAGTATAGGCTAGAGTAGGGTAGGGTAGAATAGGTCATTGAGATGACAAAAAGTTTGAAGAATTTGGATGGTCGGAAGTCCATACCTGTCTTGGATTTCCCGAATCCGATGTAGGACAAGTTTGGCCCGTTTTATCATCTCTTCCTCAACCTTTCCTACCAGTTGTTCCAACCACACGTGATTCTCATAAATATGTTTTGAGACCTGGGGAGCAACAACATTCAAGCTCTCCTCAGTGGCGAGATCAATGGCACGAGGATACCTTTTATAGATTCGGTTGGGCCGCTAATTTCTTCCCCTGAATATCATCACGACGATAGGAGAGGCAGCCTACAATGGGTGGATAAACAACCTGCAGATTATGTTCTCTTCATGTCCTTCGGTAGCGTAAACTTTCTATCAGTTGAAAAAATTGTGGAGCTCGCTCTTGGGCTGGAAGGAAACGGGAAGAAATGGTCGGGTTCAGTATATGTGCATATATGGAAGAGGTCAACATCCGTATATACACATATAAAGAAGTTGTCGGCTTTCGTATATGCACATATACAGAAGCTTGCCACTTTCGTATATGCGCATATATGGAAGTGGTCGGCTTCTGTATATGCACATAGACGAAAGTAGTCGGCTTCCGTATATGTGCATATACGAAAACCAACGACTTCTATATATGCACATATACAAAAATGGTTGGCTTCCATATATGCGCATATATGAAAGTTGACCACTTCCTTATACGCACATATACAAAAATGATCTTCTTTTGTATATGCGCATA
The DNA here is from genome assembly GCA_009831015.1 of Picea engelmannii. Classification (NCBI taxonomy): domain Eukaryota; kingdom Viridiplantae; phylum Streptophyta; class Pinopsida; order Pinales; family Pinaceae; genus Picea; species Picea engelmannii. The sequence goes on along the minus strand of ML783134.1, from coordinate 921,868 downwards.
TACGGAAGCCAACCACATTCGTATATGTGCATATACAGAAGTGATCGTCTTTCATATATGTGCATAGACGAAAGCCAACCATATACCGAAGCCAACGCGCAAATACAGAAGTGGTCGGATTTTGTATATGCGCATATACAACAGTGGTCCTCTTTCGTATATGCGCATAGACGGAAGCTGGCCATATACTAAAGCCAACGTGCAAATACGGAAGTGGTTGGCTTCAGTATATGCAGATATACGGAAGCGGCCTGCTTCTGTATATGCACATATACTGAAGTCAACCACTTCCGTATATACACATATATGGAAGTGACAGGCTTCTGTATATGTGCATATACAAAAGTTGACCACTTTCGTATATGGATTTCGTATATGCACATATACAGAAGTTGACCACTTCCGTATATGCAATATACGGAAGTGCCCTGCTTCGACATATGAGCATATAGGGAAGTGGTCGACTTTTGTATATGCACATATACAAAAACCAACCACTTCCATATATGTGCATATACAAAAGCCGACCAATTACGTCTATGTGTATATACGGAAGTGATAAACTTTCGTATATGCGCATATATGGAAGTCGATCACTTCCCTATATGTGCATATATAGAAGCCGACCACTTGCATATATGTGCATATATGAATGTGGTCGGCTTGCGTATATGTGCATATACGAAATCCGACCATTTTCGTATATGTGCATATAAGTAAGTGGTTAGCTTCTGTATATGCGCATATACAAAAGTGGTCATCTTCCATTTACAGGCCTATACGGAAGCCGACCATTTTTGTATATGCACATATATGAAAGCTGACCACTTCCGTATATGCGCATATATGGAAGTCGACCACTTTTGTATAAGCACATATACGAAAAATGGTCGGCTTTCGTATATGCACATATACGGAAGTTGACCACTTTCGTATATACGCATATATGGAAGCTGACCACTTCCATATATGCACATATACGGAAGTGGTCAGCTTTCGTATATGCGCATATACAGAAGTGGTTAACTTTTGTATATGCGCATATACGACACATACAGAAGTTGACCACTTCCGTATATGTCGACCATTTTTCATATATGCACATATACGGAAGCTGACCACTTCCGTGTATGCGTATAAACGAAAAATGGTCGGCTTCCGTATATGTGCATATACGGAAGTTGACCACTTCTGTATATGCGCATATATGGAAGCTGACCACTTCCTTATATGCACATATACAGAAGATGACCACTTCCTTATATGCGCATATACAAAAACCAATCACTTCCGTATATGCGGATATACAGAAGCCGACCACTTCTGTATAAGAAGATATACGAAAATGGTCGGCTTTCGTATATGCACATATACAGAAGTTGACCACTTTCGTATATGCGCATATACAGAAGCTGACCACTAACATAGAATAGAATAGAGTAGGCTAGGTTAGGCTAGGATATTCAAGAGTAGGCTAAGGTAGGCTAGGCTAGGCAGCCACTCTGGTGGCGCAACCCCTTTTAAGGTACAAGTAAACTTTGACATTCCCATATTTGATGGTCGAATAGATGCAGACGTCGTAGATAGATGGTTGAATCTATTAGAAGGATATTTCTCAGTTCATGACTTTTCCGATTGGGAGAAGAATGTTTTTTCACTGCTCAAATCCGCCCCCCATGTCAAGGAGTGGTGGGAAACCTACTGTGAGAAACCATGCCAACCTCTTCCGTATATGCGCATATACCAAAGTCGACCACTTCCCTATATGCTCATATGTGCATTGCACATATACAAAAACGACTTGCTTCTGCATATGCGCATATACAAAAGTTGACCACTTCCCTATATGCTCATATGTGGAAGCTCGCCACTTCCATATATGTGCATATACGAAAGTTGTCAGCTTCCGTATATGCGAATACACAAAATCCATATGCGAAAGTGATCGAATTCTGTATATGTGCATATACAGAAGCCCGTCACTTCCATATATGCATATATACAAAAGTGGTCGACTTTAGTATATGCGCATATACGGAAGCGATCTACTTCCGTGTATGCACAATGCACATATACAAAAGTAGTCAGCTTCGGTATATGTCCATCTTTGGTATATGCACATATACGAAAGCCAATCACTTTTGAATATGCGCATATACGAAAGTGGTCAGCTTCCATATATGCACATATACAAAAGTGTCTCACTTCCGTATATGCGCATATCACTTCCGTATATGCACATATACGGAAGTGGCCCACTTCTGTATATGTGCATATACAGAAGTCGACCAATTCTGTATTTTCACGCTGGCTTCTGTATATGGTCTGCTTCCGTCTATGCACATATACGAAAGCCAACCGCTTATGTATATACGCATATACAGAAGCGGTTGGCTTCTGTATATGCACATAAAGGAAGCCGACCACTTCCATATATGCACATATACAGAAGTCAACCACTTCCATATGTGTGCATATACGAAAGTATCAAGATCATCCATCAATATGCACATATATAGAAGTGGTCCGTTTCCGTATATGTGCATATACGGAAGTGGTCCGCTTCCGTATATGTGCATATACGGAAGTGGTCGGCTTCCTTTATGTGCATATACAGAAGCCAATCGCTTTCGTATATGCACATATATGAAAATGGTTGGCTTTTGTATATGTTCAAATAGGAAAGGTGACCGCTTCCGTATATGAACATATACAAAAATGGTCGGCTTTCATATATGCGCATATACAGAAGCCGACCACATTCGTATATGCGCATATACACAAGTGGTCAGCTTCTATATATGCGCATATACCGAAGCAGTCAACTTTCGTATACGCGCATATAAGGAAGTGGTCAGCTTTCGTATATGTGCATAGATTGAAGCCGACAATATACCGAAGCCAGCGTGAAAATACAGAATTGGTCGAATTTTGTATATGCGCATATATAGAAGTGGCCCGCTTCCATATATGCGCATATAAGGAAGTGAGACACTTCTGTATATGTGCATATATGGAAGCTGACCACTTCCATATATGCGCATATACAGAAGTGATTGTCTTTCATATATGCGCATATACCAAAGTTGGCCATATACCGAAGCTGACCACTTACGTATATGTGCATTGCGCATATACGGAAGCAGACCGCTTCCGTATATGCGTATATGCTGAATTCAACCACTTTTGTATATATGCATATATGGAAGTGACGGGCTTCTGCATATGCACATATACGAAAGTCGACCACTTTCGTATATGGATTTCGTGTATGCGCATATATGGAAGATGACCATTTTCGTATATGCACATATACGGAAGTGGCGAGCTTCCACATATGAGCATATATGAAAACCGACAACTTCCATATATGTGCATATACAAACGTTGACCAATTATGTATATGTGTATATACGAAAGTGAACAACTTTTGTATATGTGCATAAGTCTACCACTTCCCTATATGCGCATATACAGAAGCCGAGCACTTGTGTATATGTGCATATATGAATGTGGTCGACTTTTGTATATTCGCATACACGAAATCCCACCATTTTTCGTATATGCGCATATATGGAAGTGGTTAGCTTCCGTATATGTGCATATACGGATGTGGTCAACTTCTGTTTACGCGCATATATGGAAGCCGACCATTTTTCGTATATGCGCATATACAGAAGACTACTTCTGTATATGTGTATATACAAAAGCTGACCACTTCCGTATATGTGCATATACGAAATCCGACCACTTTCATATAAGCACATATACGAAAATGGTTGACTTCTGTATATGCACATATACTGGGCCAAGGAGACCACCTAGGGGAACGCCCACTTAGAGCACACAAGTCAATCACCTAGGCGCAACACTTCTTCACCTTTTGATGATGAATTAAATATATGTAAAATAAATGGTTCCCTTGGTATATAAGGTGAACCAGGACTAAAATAAAGCATTCTTACCTTTTCTTCTAAATCTATGTGTCTTGGTTGTTTTCTTTTCTGAGTTTGCATTTTACATTCACGACAATTTTGTTTTTAGGGTTTCTGAAGAATAACCAGTGGGCCTTCCTTCATGGCTGCCTCCTGGTGACTCCGTTTTCCATGATTCCACCTCTGAGAGAAAGCTTATCTCATTAGCTAGCCACTCTCTCAGGGAACAAATCATTTCCTTCGAGTTTTCTGAGGCAGAAGGGAGGGTGCACCAACTGGGTTTAGCGCTCTTGCTGGTTTCTTCTTTGTGGGAATGAAGTGAGTGCGCCCTCTTCCATAGATGCACTGAGCTTCTCCCACTAATCCCCGGAGGTGACTCTGATATCACCAAAACCTCTTGGCCACTCTCGGATCACCCCGGTCTGGATCCCCATTTGCTTGGTCACCTAAACTAATGGTGCGCCCCTGAGGAGAGTTTTTGGTCAGAATTCGAGCTATGGCTTACGTGGTCACCTTCTCATGTAGATCGCTTTCTTGGGCAGATCATATACAAAAGTTGACCACTTTCGTATATGCACATATACAAAAGTTGACCACTTCTGTATATGCACATATACAGAAGTTGACCACTTCCGTATATGCACATATACAGAAGCTGACCACTTCCGTATATGCACATATACAAAAGTTGACCACTTTCGTATATGCACATATATGGAAGTGGTCAGTTTCCGTATATGTGCATATACAAAAGTGGTCAACTTTCGTCTATGTGCATATACGAAAGTGGTCTTGCTTCTTACTTTTAAAATTTTAGTCAATTATTAATTAATTAATTAATTAATTAATCATAACAATTTGATCAACAATTTGATAATGGGTATATATATTAAGTATATATACCAATTTATATACTTGTATATATACCGACATATATACCTAGTGTATATACTGGTATATATACTAAGGATATATACCAATGGTATATATACTGAGTATATATACTGGTATATATACTAAGGATATATACCAATGGTATATATATTGAGTATATATACCGACATATATACCTGGTATATATACTTTATCGACATATATACTAAGTATATACACCGATATATATACTAAGTATATATACCAGTATATATATCGACATATACTAGGTATATGTACTTCGTATATGCAGATATACAGAAGTGGCGAGCTTCCACATATGCACATATACGAAAACCGACCACTTCCATATATGTGCATATACAAACGCCGACCAATTACGTATATGTGTATATACGAAAGTGAACAACTTTCGTATATGTGCATAAGTCTACCACTTCCCTATATGCGCATATACAGAAGCCGACCACTTGCGTATATGCACATATATGAATGTGGTCAGCTTTCGTATATTCGCATATACGAAATCCGACCATTTTCGTATATGCACATATATGGAAGTGGTTAGCTTCTGTATATGTTCATATATGGATGTGGTCAACTTCCTTTTATACGCATATATGGAAGCCAACCATTTTCGTATATGTGCATATACGGAAGTTGACCACTTTCGTATATGCGCATATACAGAAGCCAACCACTTCTATATAAGCACATATACAAAAATGGTCGACTTTCATATATGCATATATATGAAAATTGACCACTTCTGTATATGCGCATATACGGAAGCTGACCACTTTCGTATATGCACATTTATGGAAGTGGTCAGATTCCATATATTTGCATATATGGAAGTGGTCAGCTTCCGTATATGTGCATATACGGAAGTGATCTTGCTTCCGTATATGTGCATATACGGAAGTGGTCTTGCTTCTTACTTTTAAAATTTTAGTCAATTATTAATTAATTAATTAATCATAACAATTTGATAACGGGTATATATACTAAGTATATATACCAGTATATATACTTGTATATATACCTAGTATATATACTGGTATATATACTAAGGATATATATCGATGGTATATATACTAATTATATATACTAGTGGTATATATACTGAGTATATATAACGATATATATACCTGGTATATATACCGATATATATACTTTATCGACATATATACTAAGTATATACACCGGTATATATACCAGTACATATATCAACATATAGTAGGTATATGTGTCGATATATATACTTAGTATATATACTGGTATGTATATATACCGAGTATATATACTGGTATATATATCGACATATATTAGGTATATGTTTCAGTATATATATTAGGTACAAGAAACCCCTTTACAGAAAAGAAAGGGTAAAGATACCAAAAGAGCTTTGGAGAGGAAAGGTGAAGTCTCTGTGAAAGACTTTGAAAAGCCTGTGAAGGATAAAGAATAAGCTTTTGTGCATAAGAAGAGACATAAAGGAAAAGATTTTGAGAAGGCTAATGAAACACACAAGGAAATTCCTATACAGATGGAAGAAGAGGTCAAGAAGAAGCATGTTGAGACTGCGCATGTCTCTACCCCTCCTGGGGGTCAGACATTCAAAAGGTTAATAAGGAAGCTCAAGGAGTCTAGGAAGGAGGTGGATAAATTGAAAAAGGAAGCCATATCTGACATAGCCAAGATGACAGAGCTTATGGATGGCTACAGTCATACCCTTGACTTGGCAAGATTTGCAGCAAGAAAGGCTCAGCCCCTTCATAGGCAGCTCCAGAACCTCTATAGTCAGAACAAAGGTTTCCAGTCTCAGAACAGAAAGCTAAGGCATAATTGAAGCACTTTCAAGATGAGGTATCCCAAAGGAATTTACATATATGGAAGCTAACCACTTCCGTATATGCGCATATACGGAAGCTGACCACTTTCGTATATGCACATCTACGGAAGTGGTCATCTTCCGTATATGCGCATATACAGAAGTGATCTTGGTTCTGTATATGTGCATATACGGAAGTGATCAAATTCCATATATGCGCATATACGGAAGTGGCCAGCTTCCGAATATGTGCATATACAGTAGTGATCTTGGTTCCGTATATGTGCATATACGGAAGTGGTCTTGCTTCTTACTTTTAAAATTTTAGTCAATTATTAATTAATAAATTAATTAATCATAACAATTTGATAACATGTATATATACTTATATATATACTGTTATATATACTAAGGATATATATCGATGGTATATATACTGAGTATATATACTGGTGGTATATATATTAAGTATATATAACGACATATATACCTGGAATATATACCAGTATATATACTTTATCGACATATATACTAAGTATATACACCGGTATATATACCAGTACATATATCAACATATACTAGGTATATGTGTCGATATATATACTTAGTATATATACCGATATGTATATATACCGATATGTATATATACTGGTATATATATTGACATATATTAGGTATATGTTTCAGTGTATATATATATCGTTATATATGTGTCGGTATATATACTAGGTATATTTACTGACACATATACCTAATATATGTCAATATATATATTGGTATATATACTTAGTATAATTAAACTCTAATGGTGATAACTAGGAGGCTTAATAATGGTGATAATCCGCGTTACGTGTCTCGCCTCATCATTCTCCTCCCCAACAAGAAGAAAGAGGAGGAAACCAAAGAATGTCGAGAGGAATTCAGTAGGGCAATCCCATGGACATGGATTGTGGCAGCTTTGGGCGCGTGGAAGAATTTCTGAGCAGTCTGGGAGTGAGGCCTCGGAGAGATTCTTTGTATGATCCATCCTTCCATGATCCATCCTTGGTAAAGGATCCATCCTTGCATGATACCCTTATCTCCTCTCTTTTTCAAACCTGTAAACCTCATGGCCTGTATCTGAGTCTGATTAATGTTTCCTTCTTTAGACATTCAAGTTGCAAGCTCTTGACTAGTCTATCCTTTGCATACGCGTTATGCTACCTAGAGGCGTTTCTTAACCTCTCCTTGCTTCTCCTGCCTCCATTCATCTCGAAATCAAGCGATTTACTTAGTTGCAAAGGGTCGGAACTGTATATTTGAAGCCCGATTATAAGCCTTCCTAGTCAGTACCATCCCTTAAGCCTTTCAAGAACCCTCATTCTGAGCCATGGAGACCCCTCAATCGAAGAAATCACACAAAGGTGGCAAGATAGTTAGGACAAAACCTGTGGACATGCACCTTTTTGACATAGAGCCCATGGAAAGGGAGATATTTCAAAGAGAAGGATGCCTCTCTTTCTGCCAGAACATGCAGAGAGACCATCCAAAAGTAGCAAGACCGTTTGCTGTAAATTTTGATGGCAAGAAAACCAGAGTTGGATTTTTGGAATTTGAGGTAACTGAAGCCTCCATCTCAGCTGCAACAGGGATTCCCATTTCAAGTGAAAAGTAGTTCAAGGCCATGGTTTTGAGTTCACCCTTTGTTAAATATCTCTTCAAATATGAATATCGAGCCAATGAGTTGTCTAAGAGTATGCAAAGGAATCAATTGATTGAACAATTTGACAAAGTTTTGAAAATCATACAGAAATATTTTACATGTGAAGGGAGATTTAAGACCTTCTACCATTATCACATAAGGTTGTTGCTACATTTTACTGGTAAAGTTGAGATGAATATTCCTTATTACTTGTTGAGAAGCATAGGTAAAATGTCAAACAAGGTCCAAGCCAAATCTAAGGATGTGAATTCTAGCCTTTTCCACTTTGGATTGATTAGGATGCTAGTCTCTGAGGAGTTGGGAAAGAAAGAGATTTCATGGGAGAATTTTGTGTTTACTTCTCACTTCAAGATGGACCCAACATCTACTCCCCAATCACATATTGCAGGTCCTTCATCACCCACTAGTACTAAAGTAGGGATCAACAGGAAGAGAAAGGGAAAAACCCCTGCTCAAGTTTCAGAGATCAACAAGCAGGTCATGGAAGCTAAGGAGGAAGTTTGTCCTTCTCCACACAGATATTTCTCACCACCACCTCCACCAGGGTTAAAAGAAGTGCCTTCTTCTACCAAGTTGACATCTAAGAGAGGGAAGAAGCTTCTCTTTCCCTTTTCTCCCCCAGCAGTCGAAATCAAGGGTAAAAGACCTTTCACAAGGTCATCAACTCCTAAGGAGGTTTTCAAAGAGCAATCTTTACCAGAATCCCCTATGCATTAGAAGAAAGGAAAAAGCATTGAAAAGCCTGTGGAGGAGAAATCAGAAACCCCTATTCATAGCAAGGAGGGTAAAAATATTAAAAAGTATGTAGAAGAGAAACAAGAAACCCCTTTATAGAAAAGGAAGGGTAAAGATACCAAAAGAGATTTGGAGAGGAAAGGTGAAGTCTTTGTGAAAGACTTTGAAAATTATGTGAAGGATAAAGAAGAATCTTATGTGCATAAGAAGAGACATAAAGGAAAAGGTTTTGAGAAGGCTAATGAAACACACAAGGAAATTCCTATAAAGATGGAAGAAGAGGTCGAGAAGAAGCTTGTTGAGACTAGGCATGTCTCTACCCCTCCTGGTGGTCAGACATTCAAAAGGTTAATAAGGCAGCTCAAGGAGTCTAGGAAGGAGGTGGATAAATTGAAAAACGAAGCCATATATAATAGAGCCAAGATGACAGAGCTTATGGATGGATACAGTCATACCCTTGACTTGGAAAGATTTGCAGTATCTTAAGGCTCAACCCCTTCATAGGAAGCTCCAAAACATCTACAGGCAGAACAAAGGTTTCGAGTCTCATAACAGAAAGCTAAAGGAAGAACTGAAGCACTTTCAAGATGAGGTAGCCTAAAGAAATTTACAGGTGTTGGTTGAAATTTCCATTGAGGATGACAAACTAGTAGCTAAGGAAAGCACAACTACACAGAAGAAGCATGTCAATGCTAAGAAAAAAAAGTTTGATGTGCCAATTGAAGATCCTCTTTCTACCAGAAAGAGTGTGAGTCTAAGTGTTAAATTGAAAAAATAGCTGGTAATGGTAAGCCCCATTTTTTAGGATTTTTCCTTTTTGGGAGGGTTAACTGATATGCACATACTAGCTGTGCCATCTATACAAGGTTCTAGGCATTTAGCTATATGGATTTTGAGTTTTTGCTAAGTGATAGATTCACCCAGTGGTAAAAGGAACTACTTATGGTACGGTCAAGGCACCTAAGTAAAATGGTTTTGTCATCATGACAAGACACAAACTACTGATCCAGGTGGATATCGTTGGCCAGCCACCTTTTCCAAATGGCTCAAAACGGCTTTCTGGCAATTTTGGTAATTTACTATTTTTAGTAGTTTTTTGGGTCCTGAACTTCTGGAGCCGTTTTGAGGCCCTAAACGACATTTTTTGGGGTATGTTGCATCGCAAAATTTCTTCATGAAATTTTGTGGAAAATGTTGTAGTCCTTGGATAGATCTTTCCAATGGGCTATCATGCGCCTAAAATGGAGATCGTATGCAAAAGTTACGACCCCGGGATGTTGATGCACCAACTTACCCAAACGGGGCCCACATGACTTTTGGCGCTTTATCTCCTAGGGTTAGGTTTTTGGATGTCTAGGAATTTTTGCATTCTCGTTTATTGTAAAAAGGGCCTTCAGAGCCTCATTGTAATCATCTTCTTGCGAATGTGAGTAGCGGTCACATCTCTTCTCAGAGATAAGCTACCACCATTCTAGCGAGTCTTTCACTCTGTATTTTTACAGTCTCTGTACATTTCTCTGATTAATAGAAATCATGTATTACTGTATATCTGTGTTTATGGTTGTGTCTCTGATACATTTCTATTATATTATTGAATATCTGCAATATCTCTGTACATTTCTTTATTATATCTCCGCTCTCATTTCGTGCCGAAAATAATCCGGATCAACTACTTTGTACATATTCAAGATTGAAAGGCGTTGTGTTTTGGCAATGCTACCCAAACCTATATGCAAACGTAGCGTAAGTGACGCTACGTAAAGGTACTATGTAATATTCAACAGAGAACATAATCGACATACGGGTGCAACACAGTGGCGCTACCCACAGGCACTACATAATATTTGGTAGGGAGCAGGTTTACACATAGGCACAACACAGGGGAACTACCTAATATTTCAACATAGGACAAATGTTGGCGCATATATGAAGCATCGTGGCGCTACCTTCTCTCCTTGTTCTGTTTTATGGTGCGCTACTCAGAGTTGCTACCCAAGGAAGTTGTCAGCAAACACCAGGAATCTAGGAGGATTAGGCCAACAACTTTTGGATAAGTTGATGATGGAGAAAGTTACAGAAGTAGCAGCTGGCATTTTGAGGACAACTATAGGATCCAAAAGGACACATGTCAAAACAGGAGCTGAGCAGCAAAAGAGGATCAAAGAAGTTAGAAGCATGATTGGATTAGTCACCAACATTTCACTGTTTTATAACATAGGTTGTTATTTTAGTTGTCAGAACAAACAAATGATTAGATATTTTCAAGGGAAGCAGGCCAGCTCATACCTCTAGTTGTTTCCTCCCTTTTTTGTTATAAATAGATAGATCAATTGCTTTAGCAGGTTCGGATGGTTGAGCAAGGCTCCCTAAGGATTGCAATATTTTGATGAAGTGACGGTGATCTAGCTATGTACTGGACTTAAGACTTTTTGACTAATAGAAATCAACTTCTTTTTCAGTCCATTTTCTTCTTATGCTAAATGTTTATGTTGTGAATGATTCACATTAATTATTGTGGTGATGTTATGGTGAATGTTTGATCATTATATTATCATGATGTTTATTTAGCTTCTTTATTTTCTGATTTCAAGAAGATCTTGTGATAAGCAAATTTCTTCCTTAGGCTTCTGCAGACCTGATGTTTACAGTAGCCCTTACATTCCTCTCATTCAAGTCTTTCCTCTATTCATATTTACTCCCAAACTACTGATTGAAGTTAGCCAAGACCTTGATTTCTGGTGCATTGCTAGCCTTGTTTCTGAGTCAGAACGTTATCATTCCAAGTCTTTTCTGTTTGACCCTTTAAAACACTCTTACATTCACATATAACCTGATGGGTACTAGGCTTGCCTTCCATGCAATCTGAAGGTGACTTCTAGTGCTAACAGACTCCAAGAAAATATTCAAGTGTCAGCATCAATATCCATGTCTCCTCTAGGATTTACACCACAAACTCTAGGTATTTATCCCTACAAATATTCTACAAGACAATTACAAAATATAGAATAATGAGTACATTGATAGTAAGTAATGACAAAGGCTCTCTCCCTATATATATAATAGGTGAGGAAGGCCTAAAAAAAGGACTAGGTCCACACAAGTAAACCTAGACCTATGTCAACAAAGTGACCCCTCATGGATTTCTCTACAATGGAAGGATGAGAAGTATCATACTATGGTTTTACCCAACCCTGAGGTCTTGTGCCATCCAAGTATTATGCCCCTTTGGGCCCAACACCCCTCCTCTAAGATGTTTCCCTATCCAACTATTTGTTAGCCCAAAACAACCTTTTACAAGGAAGTTCATTCCCTAAGTGTCCTCATGCAAGGTGCTCCTCTTCCATATTTGTGCCACACGTCCTCTTCTACTCATTGTTCCTGAACATGTGTGCCAATGCAGTTGCTTGTTCCAATGATTCTCCTCAACATATATGGTTGGGTCCACAACCAACATCTATGAAGTATGCTCCTTAATGCAAGCATTCTCAGGGTAAGTATCCAACATCCATGTGTATGCAACATGGTCCTATTCTCTTGGGACTAATTTCCCTCCAAATTCCTAGCACTCGTCATCCTAGGTAGGTACCTCTTATAATCAAGTAATCGACACCACCATTATGTGCACCTGATGAGTTAGTGATCATGCCACATGGGAGAACAATCTCCTAGGTAAGTGTACTATGTTAGCACTCTATCCAATATCAAACATCCACTGAATTGAGACATCCATATGCCCATGTAGAATCACCATGGGCCTAGGAGACCTAGTGCTCTCCTAGCTAGCTAAAAACAATTTTGGAGTAAC